>PDHP01000114.1:0-113040 GCA_003339455.1 Ophiocordyceps camponoti-leonardi (nom. inval.) | reverse complement strand
AATATAGTATTTATAATCTAAATTATTATAATACCCTATAATAATCTTTACTTTTTATATAATAATATTCTTTTATAACTTTATATAATTTATATTTATAATTCTATTTAATATATTAAAATAATAAGTATTATAAGTATTATAATTATTAGGTATTAGGTTTTATAAGTATTATAAGTATTATAGGATTTATAGGTATTTTTATATAATATATATAATAGCTATATAGGTAGGTATATTTTATTTTTTACCCTCCTCCCATATTGGCGTTGATCTATCAACCCGACCCCCCTCATTTTGGGTTTTGAGATAGTCTGCCCTATAGTCGCCCGTAACACCCCCCTTTTCCCGAGGACTCTTGTCTCTCTCCATCTCTCATTCACTCTCAGCCTCGTCCATTTTCGAAGCCTCATCCGTAGGTACGGAGTAGTGTTCGCCGTAAAAAGCCAACAATTGGTACGCATGGTGCATGTATGTATGTACGGATCTGTATGGACATACATAGTACATACCACCTGCTCTCACACACGTCAAGATCGAAACAAGGTACGCTATCATGCATCGATGGAAAAGCGCATGCAGCGATTTAAAGAGTATTACTATTTTCCACACCCCTTTCATCTAGTCACCACATCCCCTTCCAAATCAGGATACCAGCTTCCCCACTTTATCACGCGACCCCGCGCCAGCCTACGCCACCTATCTACGGTACAAGGTCCTGGCAATCTCGTAAGTCGCTCGTAGTCCTAGAGGTACCTTTTTTTCAGAGTGATCACGGCCGGCGTCAACGCCGCTGCCTTGCATAGAGGGATCAGGCCGGCGCTACCCGCATAGAGGGATCAGGCCGGCGCTACCCGCACAGAGTGATCACGGCCGGCGCTGCCCGTACAGAGTGATCACGGCCTTAACGCCGCTGCCTCGCATACATTGAACGAATTGACCGCCGGCCGTTGATCGTGAGTTCGGTATAGATAAGAAGGTACCTGGGCACTACGAGTGACTTCTAAGGTTACTAGGATCTTGTACCGTAGATGGGTAGCGTAGCCTGGCGCGGGGTAGTCTGCCCGGTTGGGTGGCGAGTACTCTCGATTCGGAAGGGGATGTGGTGACTAGATGAAAGGGGTGTGGAAAATAGTAATACTCGATTTAAAATGCCATTCCCCCAACATACCAATCCCGAGATGGATTGGATGCGTCCATTAGTCATTACTAAGGCAACGAGATGAGGAAAAAAAAAACACAGGGGGAAAAAAAACCGTTTGCGCCTCACCAATCTCAATCATGGCGCATGTTTGCATGTTGTACGAATACAGATAATAAACTTGGGGGGACCTTTACCTTTCGTCTCTTTCTCTCTCTCTCTCCCTCTCCATCTCTGACTCTTTCTCTCCCTATCTCTCTCTCTCTCTCTTTTCGTGGCAATCCTCATCTCTTGCCTTTTATCGAATATATACGGAATTCCTACTTCTTCTCACCCCCCTATCGCAATGTCACTACCGACCACCAAACTCCCCCCGGCCCAGCTATCGATCCGTTCCTTTTTCCCTACCAAGTCCGTCGTCCCCTGCGTCGCCGCTCCTCCACCACCGCCTTCTCGCGCCGGAAAAGCTCCCCCTCCACCACCGCCTCCTCCTCCTCCTCAGCCGAAGACGATATCCTCCGTCCCCTCCCCCGCCATCTCAGCTCCTCTGCCGACGCCCAGCGCCGACGCGCCGCTTCCCCCTTCCCCTCCCAACCTACCGACCGAAGCCGGCGTCCGTCTCGTCTCGGCCGAAGACACGGCTGCGCTGCGTCGCATCAACGCCTTGCTTCTGCCCGTCAGCTATCCCGACTCTTTCTACGCGCGGGCCGTCTGCCGCGCTCAGTCCGGTCGCTTCTCCCGCGTCATCACCTGGGCCCACGATGGCGAGGAGGCCAAGGTCGTCGGCGGCGTCGTCTGCCGTCTCGAGTCGGACGACGACCAACGTCAGCCCGGACAGAGGCTGTACATACAGTCGCTTTGTCTCCTTGCTCCCTATCGCGGAAAGGGCTTGATGGCCGCTGCTCTCGATCACGTCATCGCCACTGCGACGTCCGATGCCGCTCTCGACGTCCGCTCCGTCACCGCCCACGTCTGGACCGATAACGAAGACGGCCTCCGCTGGTACGAATCCCGCGGCTTCGGTCGTCGCCACCAGCCCATCGCCGGCTACTACCTCAAGCTGCGTCCGGACTCGGCCTGGCTTGTCCACCGTCAGCTTTCCCCCCAACCGAGTCCTCTCTCCCAAGGTGACGACGACGCCGCCGCCATCGCCAACCTTCCCGCCTCCCGGCCACCGCCGTCCAGAACAAGCGCCAGCACCCCCGTCCTGCCCTCCTCCGCCGTCGCTCAGTCCTATCAGAACCAGCGACCAGGCATGGAGTGGAACGACCTCCCGGCCGACATGGCTCCGGGCTTTCTCGCCAAACCCGGTAGCGATCCTGCGTCCCGCGCCGGATCGAGGAGCAGCTCCGCGATGAGGAAGAAGAAGGACCGATCGTACCCGGCCGCGGCTTTTGGTAGCTGACACCTGGTTAGGGGGAGTTTGTTGTTTTTTAATGTGGTTTTTGAGCGTTGGGCTTCATCATTGGCATAGGGGGGTTTCATTGGCAAAGGAGGCTTCATTGGACAAGGGAACTGGGGACGTAGAGTCATCGATCAATACCTTTGAGTACCTAGACAAGGGTAGATTCCTGGCATAGATGGGAAAAAATTAGGTGGCGCATCTCTTTCTAAGAATCAAGCACCGTTTGAAGCGGCAGAGCACCTGTCAACAAATTCAACCTTCGCTGCCGTCGTCACCATTGCCAGCACTATCAATAGGTATACAAATGATACAAACCCGCACAAACTGGCGCGGGAGAAGAGCAAAAGAAGCCTCTCCAATTCAAGCAGCCTCGCTCTATCGTTGTCTGTTCCACCATATGGCCGCCAGGGCGGCGAACCCGACGATGCCAGCCGCCAAGTATGTCATCCTGGACATCCTAGACTCTTCCTCTGCATGGGGTTCAGTCCTCTGTGCATCCTCGTCTTCTTCTTGAAACAAAAGGGAAAAACTCACCAGCCTCGGCCATGGCGTCCATGCTGCGCCGAATGTCCATCCGCAAATCCGCCAGGAAATCACCAGGCTTCTCCATCCGCTGCGCAACGAGAGCGATGAGCGCCGCCCCGACGCCGCTGCCATCCTTGGCGATGCCGATGCGAATCTTCTTCACACCCTGCGGCCCGATGCCGTCGACGGCAAGTAGCGCCTCGTAGATCATGTCACGGAAAAAGGGGTAATGCTCCACGAGGCTGCCGTCGACGCCGATGTCGAGCACCTCCTCGTTCGGATCATCAATCTTGCCCGACTTGAGCGCCACGGCACCAATGGCTACGGCCGAAAGCCTTGCGGCGCGACGGGCTACGGCGTTGCACACGGCCTTGAAGGCCTGCGCGTCCTCGAGCGACGGGTTGTACACCTGAAGCACGTTCTCGAGCTCCTGTCGCAGCGTCGACAACTCGGGACTGTTGTCCGACGCGGCCACCGACATGATGGCGCTGTCGAGGCCCCAGGGCTTGAGCATGCCCGATTGGGGGCTGATGCTCGTCGTTGTGCCCCAATCGTTGAAGCTCGAGTTGAGGTCCTTGAACAGGGAGGTGGCTTCGTTCTTCATCATATCCAGCATCGCCAACCGCACAATCTCGCCCAGGAACATGCCCGACACGCGCTTCTCGAACATCTGAAACCCCGGATTAACGCTCTGGTTATCAAGCGTCCTGTCCCACGGCGTCGTCGGCAGCACGTTGAGCTGGTTGTCAAAGGAGCCCCATTCGGTGTTGACTACCATCTCCCCCGTCGATTTGTCGTACTCGCCCTCGATCCGCTTCTTGATATTGCTCGTCTTTTCGATGTAGGCGCCGTTGGTGCCGGTGCCGAAGATGCCACCGAGGATGGAGCGGTGCTTCCCGTCAGACGTATAGGAGCGCGCCATGAGCGTGCCCACCGTGTCGTTGACGAGCGCGGCCACTTTGACGGGGAGGCGCAGTAAGTCAATTTCTTGCTGCAGGAGGGCGCATACATCTTTGCCCACGGCGTCCGGAATGTCGAAACCCTTGGTCCATCTTATGAGCCGTCCCTTGTTGATGCCGAGCTGCTTGACGGGAAAGCTAAAGGTGAAGCCGAGGCGGAAAATGTGCTCGTCGCGATAACCCAAGGGCGTGCTGGACGTGTTGCGACGACGTACATGACTCTCGAAATGTTCGGCGTGGTGCTCTCTGAGGAAGAGCTCTATCTGTTTGGCCAGAAAGGCGAACAGCTCCCTAGCAGTGTCGGCCACCATGAGCTGCTTGGGGATGGCAATCTTGTTATACGTGAGGTTGAAGGTGGTATCACCGTTGAGCGTAATGGAGCAGACGCGGAAGTTTGTGCCGCCCAGGTCGACGGCCAGGTAAAGGCCCTTTTTTTTTTCCCCCAATGGTCAGCTTACATTGGGAGCGTCATGAGAGGTTCAGACGCTCACTTTCTCTGTGCCATTCGGGACGCCGGTCACGTAGGTCGGTATCTGGCTGATGCTGGTGTCCTCCCTCTCCAGCCCATCATCTAACGGACGATTCATAAGCGCCGGCGCACTAATCATGGGCGCGCGGGAAAAAAAAAAGGAGGCGACTCACTCATTTGTTGCAAAAATTCTCCAACATGTCGGTTGACGTCGGCATCGGAGAAGTCAAACTGAGCGACAACCCGCGTTGTCTCGTCAGCTAGGGCCATGGTGAGAGGGCGAGAGACGGGCGGCACGGTCGCGAAGGATACGGGTCTCAGGCAGACGGGCGCCGGCTCCGACGACAGCGAGCGCGAGACGGCGAGAAGATGATGAGAGGCGCGCAATAGAAATAGAGCGGGCTGGAGGAGAAGCAGCTTGGCGTCGCCGAGGATCAGCTGCCGAAGGCCTCATTAGATTCTCTATAGTATACAGTGCTTGTGCGACGCGGTATGCACATTGCTCGACCAATCGCCGGCGAATGGAAAGGCAAGGATCATGGTTAAGTTGGGTGCCCCAGAAGCGGGGATTTTGGGGGAGGGGGGAGAGGGGGAGGGGGAGGAAAGGGTTGGGGCGGGATTCAGAGAGAGGGAGAGAGAAAGATGGCTCTTGATAGGTAGGTAGGTAGATAGAGAGAGTGAGAGAGACAGAGGAAAGACTCACTGTCGCCGCCGCCGCCAGCACCACGGCCGAGAGTAGGCCGTGCCGCCAGGAGGCGTCTCGGGCGTGGGAAGACGTCGTGGCGGTTTCCAAGGCGGATGAAGGACTTCTTTCGAGCCTTTGACCCGTGTACTAACCAACCAATCTATCTACCTCTCCCGGAAGGCAGAGGAACTCGGCTCGCTGCTCCGACACGCACACGGAGGGCGCGCTGACGTCTCTCGTGGCATGCTCCGGCTCAACGCCGAAAGTCGTAGGGATTCGGTCGGGCCGGTTCGACAGGGATAGATCGGATGGCTATCGGCTCGGACGAAACCCCACTCTGCAGCCGGAGCCGGTGCTTCGGGCGAATTCGGCCAGTAATCACTTGTCGCCGGCCTAACAGGATGTTGATTGCGCGGAGATGAGCCAGGCAGGGTAGAGCCTCAGTAGAGAAGTGTGGTGGTTCAGCTGTCATCATACTACCTGATGGCTGGCGAAGGCTGACGCACACTGTACATATGTACGGCATCCGTAGAGTGCAGCGCGCCTGCATCGACTGACTCGCTGCAATAGCGCATCAATAGCCCGCTAACAGTTTCTCGCATAGAGCGAGCGACTCCCAGATAGTCACATATGTACATACACAGACATCCTCACAAATCTAAGACGGCACCATTCCCACCACAAAACCCGCTTCGGGACAGGCTTCTCTTGACTACGACAGCAGCCGCTAACAACAGACCGGCGAGAGTCAGAAACACCTTCGACCGGTGATCGTCGCCTGCGCAGCCTCGGGTTAGCCTTGCTGCACGGGTCTGGTACGGTACGGCGTCACGGACCCTCCCTATCCAGCATGTGGGCCGTCAGGACGAACAGGTTCAGGGGAAGTCGGAGGGCGCCATACACGTGGCCTCGCATTTTGTCGTCGACATATTCGCTCTTCAAAAAGCCCATGGCGGGAAAGTAGGCTCCGATAGTCGCTTCTAAGACGCAGAAGGCCCAAAAAAGCTTCCGCTCGTCTTCGAAGAGCACGGCGCACGACAGACTTCCGCTGCCGATGACCATGGCCAGGTAGAGAACCATCATCGCGCTTTGCCTTGATGGGGTCTTGACCGTCGCCGAGACGAGAGAACCGGCCATCATGGCGCACATAAAGCTGGAAAAGATGAGTCCCAGCGGAGGCTTGTCATCGATGCCAGCTTGAAGACGCACGCTCGTCAGCGCCGCAGTCCAGAAAAATATGAACAGGTACATGGCCCCTTCAAAGCAGCATGTGGCAAAGGTCAGAACCGAGATTTTCTTGTTCGTCAGCACCGTCTCGATCCCAAGTTGGCAGTCCCTCCATCGCCAATCAACCACGGGAACACTGGACTTGACATGACGGCATAAGAGACATGAGAGGCCTTGAGGCTCATCATCACGCCACAGGAACAATATCAAGACTTGAGCCACAGCGCAGCATAGGTCGGCCAAGGTAAAGGGCATGCTTCGCATACCGGAGGCTGTGACCAGCGCATCACCGGCGACACCCGAAATCATGGCGACGGCGCTGTTCACCAGGGTCATGTTTTCCAGGACCGTCTTCAGAGGCAGGGTCGACTCGTCGAGCTTCAGAAAATTGTACTCGCAGATCATACTCGTTTCAAAGGCACTGAAGAGGAGAGTCGTCGCCATGCCGCCGGCCACTCGACCCAGTATCAACATAGGCATGCTCCTACATAGCACCACGGAGGAGGTGGAAAGGCCATTGAGGCAGCAGCAGAAGGAGCATGCGGCCCGTCTGCCGACGAAGTCGATGAACTGCCCGGCAAATATGGTGCTCACGGCAGCGCTCAGGAAGCCAATGGCGTAGAGAAGCGCGATGTCCTCTTCCGGCAGTTGTTTGTCATCCCTGTACAAGGCGTACAAGTGCGGTCCCTGGAACGGCTTCGGGTCAGCCGAGGGCTTGCCAATGCCTGCCGGGAAGGGCCGACTAGCCTGCAGCCAGTCGGCAGCGACGGCGAGAGCATATGGGGCGAGAAAGCGCCACTGGAACTTCCGAGCCGTCTCCAGTCGTGCGGCGTCGAACGGAGCCAGCTGCGGGCCACGTCGTCGGTATCTTCGATAAAGGAGGACCGCGCAGAGAGCGCAGAGAAATGCGAGGTTTTGGGCGTAAAAGTTCATGGCTGTGAGTGGCTGAGTGAGGTGAAGAACCTGTCGACGAGGGCGAAGAAACGAAGGTCGACAGCGATCGAAGCCCCCCGTCCGCGCTTTCCCAAGGCCTCATCGGACGTCGTTGAAGTAGGAAAGAGCCTCCATGACGAAGCTTCCTTGGCTGCAAAGCATATCGAGATGAAGCATTGAGAGGACAAGGCCCTTACAAAGGAGGATCACACTTTCTAGTGAGTTCATCAGGTATGTAGGTATCTAGGTAGGCAGGTCGAAAGAAGCCCGCGGCGAGTGCATATGCCTGCCATCTATGCCATCGCCATCGGTATCATTGAGATCTCCCTCTCTCACAGAGTCACGGCTTTCATCTACATCACGTGACTGTGCGAGACAGACCCAGACGCACGTGACGGCTCCCCGCGTTCACCACTCACGTCACACTCACAGTGTCGAGGTCGTCCCCGCCATCGGCACGTCGAGACCAGATGCGAGAGCTGCCCGAAAGGCTTGTCTGTATCCGTACAGTACAGGGTTGCGGAGAACATCCCCTTGCATGCCCGACGGGAGAGCACCGAGGTATCGGATGACGACTGACCTGGTGCCTCGGCGTACCGTGACCTCTCGCCCCGCCTCGAAATCCCGAACGGACCTACATACAGCCTGCCAACGCCTTATCGCGGCTTCATCGTTCCCCTGCTCCCCGTTGCGTTGCATTTCGGCCCTTCCGCCAGACGCTTCAGCTCCGAGCGAAGGCCCTCCCTCCGAGTGCCTCCCGTACGGTCGGGTGTGACGAGCCAGTCAAGAGCTGTTCCAGGAACGACACGGCCATCAAACATCCTCTCCAGCCTCCTTGCTGTTAAGCAACAGCAGCAAGAACGCGTTTTTGTTACCCAAATAAAATAAAAGAGAAGAGAAAGAGAAATACTCGACCGTCTACAAATCGTCTCCTCCCTCCCTTTTCAACCTCGGACAGCAGCAGGTGTTGTTATATCGCACTTTAGCGATATACCAACCTCCCGCGCCCACACACGGCGTCAGCCGCACGAGCTCACCGTTCACTACCTACCTATCCTCCCCTTACCGGCTGCTCGGTGGCACTCCTAGGTGACATTCGCTATCTTTCTTTTCGCAGAAGGCCTTGGGCGTTCTTTGTTACGCATCTCTTGTTTGATCTGTCTCCATCTCTTCTCTTCCTTCTCCCTTCTCTTTTTATTGTGTGTTTTTTTAGCACCACGCCACCGCCCTCGCCCAAGCTCCTCACTCACTACGGCCTTTAAGCGAGCCGGGGCCAGCAGCAAGCCAGAGCCATCAGCTAATTTCTTACCCGGCCCCAAGTGTCTTCCCTCTCTCGAGCCTCGCCCTGGCCCACCCTCCCCCCTCCCTCCATCCCTCCTCTTCCCTGCCCGTTCTGTCTGTCTTCCTACTAGGGACGTTCCCCAGCGGCGCCTCCACAGCCAATCCAACATCCCCTCACTCTTCCCCATTCCGCTTTCCTTATGAGCTCGAGGAATTCCCGCCTCAAGGGCTTCGGTTTCGGGAAACGCAAATCAGCCGCCAGCATCCAAACGACGGTCGAGGGGGTCCCTCCCACCAGCACACCCCCGCCGGGCCAGATATCGCAGCAGCAGATCTCCCTGCCGGGTCCCACGCCTCCCCTCGGCGCCGCCTCGTCAACCACCAGCCTTCCGATGAATCATCCGACCCCGGGCAATCGCCCGCCCAGCTATTCGGCGAACTATGCGCCCGTCGATCGGTCGAGTCCTCATCAACAAGGCCACAGTCGCACTCCGCCCTCTCAAATGGTTGGCGGTCCGCCTCCCATCAACACAGGCGCTCCCGCCGCCTATCCGCTCAACATGGCTCCCCCCACAATGGGCGGCGCCCCTCCAGCCGGAGGCCCTCCTGGTTTCGGCGGCCCGACGGGCTATCCCCCAGCTGGCCCACCGCCTGTCACCCAACAGTTTCCCCGCACAAGCGTTGCGGCCGAGGTCGAGGGAGCAAGCAAGAGCAAGGCCCAGCTGATCGTTGGCATTGACTTTGTCAGCAGAACCCTTCTCCCCCCCCCCCCCCGCTCTTGTCTTCACCGCCGTACTGACTTGACTCCTTCTCGTCTCTACAGGGCACGACTTTTTCCGGAGTCGCCTTCGCCTTTGCGACTAACAACGAGGCCAAGGAAGACATCATCTCTGAATGGCCCGGTGCCGGTTCCTATACAAAGCAAAAGGTTGGGTCGGACGAGGAGCAACGAAAGGCTTCGATGCTAACACGCGGTCGCCGCAGATCCCGACTGTTCTATACTACGACCAGTACCAGAAGGTGGTAGGATGGGGTCCCGACATCGCCGACGCCCTGGCGCCCACGGGCTATCCCAAGCCCGGGGTGCAAAAGGTAGAGTGGTTCAAATTGCAGCTGATGCTGAGCGGCAACACCTACATCGACCCCATCAACCTCCCACCCCTGCCGCCGGGCAAGTCAGAAATCGACGTGGCGGCCGATTATCTATTTAAGCTCCGGCAAGCCATGCGGTCGGCGCTGCAAAAGACGCTAGGGGAGGTCTTCAATCGAGAGGAGCGTAACATCCGCTACTACCTGACGGTGCCCGCCATCTGGAATGATGCAGGCAAGGCGGCGACCCGCGCCGCCGCCATCCAGGCCGGCTTCCTCCGCGATGAAAACGACAACCGGCTGACGCTCATTTCCGAGCCCGAGGCGGCGGCCCTTTTCTGCTCCAAGACCGGGCTGCTCAACCTCAAGGTGCACGACGCCGTGCTCATCGTCGACTGCGGCGGCGGCACCGTGGATCTGATTGCGTACGAGATGGAGGAGGAGAACCCCTTTACCGTCGCGGAGTGCACGGCAGGGTCCGGCGACTCTTGCGGCTCGACGGCATTGAACCGCAACTTTAGCAATATTCTGCGGACCAAGATCCGGAAGATGAAGCTGCCTGATGGCTCCAAGACGGCCGGCCGTGTCTATGCCAAGTGCATCATGGACTTTGAGAACCGGATCAAAGCAGACTTCCGCAACAACGGTCAGAAGTGGGCCGTAGACGTCGGCATCGAGGCCGAATTCCCCGAGGCCGGCATCGAAGAAGGCTACATGACGTTTACCAACGAGGAGATTCTGCAATGTTTCGAGCCCGTCGTCAACCGGATCCTGGAACTGGTACGGAACCAGATCATCGCCATCCAAGCACAGAACCGGACGCTGCAGAACATCCTGGTCGTCGGCGGATTCGGCGCGTCCGAGTATCTCTTCCAGCAGATCAAGCTGCACGTGCCGCCGCAGTTCCAGGCCAAGGTGGTCCGGCCCATGGACTCGGTGGCGGCCATCGTCAAGGGGGCGGTAACGGCGGGTATCACGGAGCGGATCGTCACCCACCGGGTCGCTCGCCGGCACTATCTCATGGCCACGTTGCAGCCGTTCAAGGAGGGCTATCATCCGGAGGCCTACCGGGTACCCTCTCTCGACGGCAAGGATCGCTGCAAGTTTACGCGGCAGATCTTTGTACAGAAGGGGCAGAAGGTAAAGAACGGCGAGCCGGTCAAGGTGTCCTTTTTCCGACAAGTGGCGCCGGGCGCAACGCTCATGTACGAAGACGTGCTGTATGCGTGCGACGACGACGTCTGCCCGGAATACACCAAGGATCCACGTAAGTGCCGTGACGATCTGGTCGTGGCTCGGTGCTGACTATGGAAAACAGGCATCAAGGAAGTCGTCACGCTGACGTCGGACCTGTCTCGTAAAAACCTGGAGAAGGACTTTGAAAGGATGGACACGCCCCAAGGAACGTTTTACCGAGTCTACTTTGACATTTACTTGACGCTCGACGGGTCCGAGTTCAGCGCGGAACTGGTCTGTCAAGGCGAGGTCATGGGTCGTTGCCGTGCGCGATTTCGGTAACAGCGACGAGAGGAGGTAGTTCCTTTTGAACTCGGATCCGACATTGACTAGACGCAACACCGGAGCAGACTATGATGATACCTATCCAAGCGCTGACAGACGATGTTGGATCGGCTTTTGGGTTGCATGTCGATGCGCAACTCGCTTGTCTAGTTGCGAGAGATGGAAAGAGAGGAAAAAAAAGACACAGGGTAGATGAAATACCGAGTGGAAATTGACTGCCGATAATGATGAGACGCGCACATGATGTTGGTGAAGCTAATGTTGACGATGATGACGATGATGATTACTATGCTATGCACCGACAGTGAGGCGCGTTTTCCACACAAGGCAGGCATACTCTAGTAGTGGTAGGCATGAAGGGGTTCGTGTTTGAGTGGGCAAGTATATGACTTCTCTAGTAGCAGGTCAGAGTGTGCAGGCACGGCTATGAGGGCTATGAGGACCTAGGTGAGGCGCGGCTCAGGAGCGAGCCGTGAAAGGGGTCGCCCACCTATCCGTACTTGCCTCTACCTACTCCTAGTGGCTGGTAAATGATGAACGACGCAGACTGACGGCTTTCTCTTCACCACCATCTTCTTCACCCATCATCCTGCTGGTCAGGCTCGATTATATTTATACCCTGAAGCACGCCTGGACCTGATCTCATTCGCTTATACAGTTAAACAAATCCTTTGCAAGCATATTATTTAACCTTAGATCTCGTCGCTCTCTTGTTTCGTTTTCACGACCCGTCGATACGGATCTCGCCGGCCGAGTTTCTCGGCCGAGGTCGTTGCTTGCGCTGTTGGGCATCGAGCACGGGCAACTCCTCGGACGATCCGGGATACGGGAGCATCTTCGGTTTCTCTTTTTCGCAGCCCCTGGACACCTGTCTTTTTCGTTGCAGCAATCGAGGGCGTCCGTCATGAAAGCTAGTCACTAATAATTCCCGCGCTCTTGTTATCTGTTCGAAAGACCGTTTCCTTCTTGTTATCGCCTCCGAGGTCGGCTTCAGCTCGCTCGCCTGCGGACGAGCGGCTTGACGAGGTCCCGAGAATACGTACATGTGCCGACCGCAGGATCGGTCACGACGATTCTACCTGTCGATGAATCGACTCCTCCTCGTCGCTTTCACGCTCGGATCCCTGGTACCTGGGACGGATGCAGGCGACCTTCGACCGGTCCGACGTCAGAGACCTGTCGATCCGAGGCATCCCAAGCGCGGTCCGCCGGCGAAGCGAGGTCCGCCTGGAGGGTCGGAAGAAAAGGTGCCCCTCGTGGTGAGCAACAACTGCGACTCGACGATATGGCCCGGCATCGCCACGCAGTCCGGCACCGGCCCGGGCACCGGCGGCTTTGAGCTGCAGCCGGGCCAGAACCGGACGATGTGGGTCGCGGCCGACTAGCAGGGTCGCGTCTGGGGCCGGACCAACTGCACCGTCAACGGAAACTCTTGCGCCTGCAAGACGGGGGACTGCTTCGCCAAACTGGACTACGAATTCAGCGTATGTTTTACTTGTTTCCCCCCCATCACGTCAAACGTCAACCCGGGAGATGGTTCTATCTATCAGTGGCTAACAGCCGGCTCTCTCCGAACTACTTACTACTACTACAGGGAGCGCCGCCGGCGACACTTGCCGAGTTCAACCTCGCGGGCGGCGTACAGGGGATGCAGACCTTTTACGACCTCTCGCTGGTGGACGGCTACAACTTACCGATGGGCATCGTCTACATACCGGCCAAGAACACGTCCTACATCCCGCCCAACCTGACCAACTGCGCCTGCATCGCGACGGCCGGCTGGCTGGCGGCGGTGGCCCCCAACGGCACCTTTTACGCCAACGCCTCGTTCCCCGTCCCCCTCGAGGCCAACGAGACGAACGAGAGCGTCAGCGGCTGGTGTCCTTGGCCGAACCTCGCCTTCCCCCCCAAGGAGCCCAACAGCGGCATCTACCCGTACCCGGACGACCAGGTGCAGAGGCCGGCGTTCGCGCCGTGCAAGAGCGCGTGCGCCACGACGGGGGCGGACAGGGACTGCTGCATCGGCAAGTATCACGACCCTCGGATCTGCAAGCCGTCTCGGTACAGCACCTCGGTCAAGGCGGTGTGTCCGGACGCGTACAGCTTCGCCTTTGACGACCAGCAGTCTACCTTTATCGTACCCAAGGGAGGCGGCTGGGAGATCGTCATGTGCCCCGCCGGTCGGTCGACGGACATTTTGCGGAGGCTGGGCAAGGAGCTGTTTGAGCTTGCCAGCGGAGGGAGGTTGTCGGACCAGTCTATCAAGAGGCTGAGGGAGGCGACTTTTATGGAGATGGAGGCGAGGACCGAGATGGAGCCGGACATGAAGATGAGGACGGACATGAAGATGAAGACGGGTACGGAGACGAGGACGAACGCTTCTTCGGGGAGCGGGCTGGCGAGGAGGCCGCTTCTCACGGCGGCGGTGACTGCCCTTGCCTCGGCATTGCTCGTGGCTTGAGGAGGGACGAGGGGGGAAAGGAGACGGCGGCTCCTTTTCTCTGGCGGTTCCTACCTACGACGGTGTACGACGGTGTACGACGGTGAAGAAGATGGGAGGCGGTCGAGAAGAAAAAAGGCACCAAAAAAAAAGTCACCGAAGACGAGAGGGAAAAGGGTGAAGAAAAATGTCCTAGAAAAGCCCTGTATAGCATAGCAGAGTGAACCTAGTATGTCATATCATGATGATGGTGATGGTGATGCTTTTGATGGTAGAGACGATGATGATGATGGTGGTGGTGGTGGATGGTGCTGGTAATGGTCCGGAACGCCCCCGTATCCTTTCTAGCATGGGCGGTTATATATAGAGGTTGTGAGGGTAAGATGGGGTGTAAGTGACGACAAAAAGACGGGCTAGAATACAAGAAAAGGGGCAGAGTGCAGAGGGGGAAAAGGCGTTTAGGCGGAGATCCTTTCCTTTCTCAACCGCTCCCACTCGGCTCGATCCTCCTCGTCACTTCCGCTGAACTCGGCGTCTTCGTCGAGGACGTCGTGTTGTTGCGGGGGTATATCGTGGGTAGTAGCGTCCCCATTCTTCAGGTGAAGATGTTCTTGATGATGATGATGGTGATGGTGGTGATGATGATGACCGTTGGAGGAGACGTTTACGAAATCACCCGCGTTCTGACTCGCAAACTCGCTCTGCAAGACGAGCTCCCTCAGCTCCGCGTTCGAAGGGTCGATGAGCTGAAGCGGGGTTAGGCCACCCTTGTTCTTGACGCGAGGGCTCGAGCCCGCCTCGAGCATCATCTCGACTAGGGCTCGGCCGAAGGGGCGTTGGGCGGGGGGCTCGTCGTTGAGCCATCTGATTGCGGTGTGGAGGGGGGTGTCTCCTTGGAGGCGGTTGATGGGGTCGCATTCGAAGTTTGGTTGGTCTAGGAGGAGGTCTATGATTTCGTCTTTTTTTTCATACGTGTTAGCCTGGATTGATGAAAGACTTCGAAAGGGGAGAAAGGAAAATATAGGGGACGGACAATTCCCTTGCGAGGCTGCTTCGTGGTAGAGGTGGTTCCCCATCACCGTAACGGTGTCGTTCAAAAGGGAGGAGACGTCATCTTCGGAACGGCCGGATAGGGCATCGGTGAGGAGGTCGGTGTTATTCCGTCGACAGGCTTCGATGAGGATTTCCTTGACCGATGCGCCCTGTTTTTTTATCCAACCATGTTAATTTCTTCCACGTTTTCTTTTCTGTCTTTGTTCGAGGCTGTTGGTCATAGGAGTTCATCGTTCCGTACCTCGTGCTCTTCTTCGACTGCGACGACCATGGTTGTGTGATGGTATTCGATAGGGATTTTTGCCGTCTTTTTAAAGTCTTCTTTCGTTTTTCCTGGAGATGCTTTCCTCGGTATCGAAAAGAACAAGTGAAAAGATAGAAAAGAAGTAAGGAAAAAGAGAGAGAGAAAAGGAAAGGGAAGAGGCTCAACGCTTGATATGAATATGACACCCTCTCTCAAAGGGAGGAGGGGCGGAGAAGGAGGGAGGAGGAGGAGGAGGAGGAGGAGGAGGGAGGGGCCCCGAGGTCGGTGCGTCAAAGGGCTCTTCGTATTCGGTCATGATAATCAAATACTGTATGTACAGCAGATAGATGGATACTTCATCCCATGTAAAATTAGCCGTGATGCGCCCACCTTTTCCACCCCCCTCTATCATGTCCTTTCCTAGCAGAAGCTACCCCACAAAAATCAAACTGTGCAAACTTCGGCTCTCGTTCGGACGCATGGCGGGATAATAATCTTGTTCCATTTCTTTTTTATTTCAGATTCTTCATGTGATTTATTTAACTCGCGAGCGCATGGCACGCTCTCATCCGATGCGATGCTTCTCTGTACGTTTTTTTGTCTTCCCTCTTTTTTCATTTGTATTTCTTTTAAAAGCATGACTAACAAAACTGTGGGCAAAAAGTCTGCCCTCACTGCGCAAACATCCTCTCCGTCTCGCTGACGGCCCACCGGACGAACCGCCTCGAATGCCGAACCTGCCCCTTCGAGCACACCATCACCGAGCCCGTCTTCTCCCGACGAATGTACGAGCGCAAGGAGAAGGAGGACGTCTTCGGCGGGCCGGGAGCCTGGGACAACGCGCAAAAGGGTCGCGTCCAGTGCCCGGCCGAGGGATGCGACGGAGACGAGGCCGCCTTCTTCCAGGTGCAGATCCGGAGCGCCGACGAGCCCATGACGAGCTTCTATAAGTGTATGACCTGCGGCCAGCGGTGGAGGGAGAATTGATACACGGATTTTGACCGGGGCCCCGACGCCATTTTGCTTAAACTGTGTCCTGTTTGAGGAGGGGGGGGGGAGAGACGTCAAGGGGAGGAGAAAAAACGAAATCCCCTTACGTCTCTTCTTCCTTTTCTTCGTCTTCCACAACGTCACCCCTCGCGATGCCATTGAATGGCCGCCTTCATCTCCTCCTCCACCAACCTCTGAACCAGCTCAGGACTCATTATATCCTGTCGGAACCGCTCCTGCTGCAACAGCTCGAGGTTCCGAAGCGTAGGCCCCGGGTAGGTGAGGTACTTGAGGTAAGGAGGCGAAGCCCAATACTGCAGGTAGCCGAGGTAGGCGACAAAGGCCGGCTGGGAGAGGAGCTTCTGCGACGCGAGGTGGTTGAGGTAGAAGGGGTTGGCGAGCGATTGGACGAACTGGTTGTTGATTCAACGTCAGCCCTCTGGTGTTTCTCACGATTCGGTTTGGTATGCCGTACCTCCAACTCCATCTCGAAGCGCGAATAGCCTCCATAAAGAGGTTCTTCCTCTTCAGCAGGAGGCTGCTGCGGAGGCTGCGAAGCCTGCTGAGGCTGCGGCGAAGCCATCGTGACAGTTGTAGAAGGCTGAGCCGGGAACAAAGAGAGGTGAGAGCGGAGCCTTGTCTCAAAGTCTCAACCATGTTTTCAAACAGGGTGGGGTACCAAAAAACACCTACCCTAGGCTCAGCCTTATGTAATGATGGTTATGTGGCAGGGCCCAGGAATCAACGGGCCCGAGATCAATAGATCATGGCCAACCTCGACTAACATCGCTACCAACAAACCTAGGATGTAGGTAGTAGTGGTATGCTAGGATTAGACGATCCGCTACCAACTCACCTACCTATTCACGTTAGACGATGCGGTGAGACTTGGGCTACCGTGTTATGGTGAGAAAATCTAATTTTACTCGACGTCCAATCAACTGCTTTGCTGGACAGCTCATCATCACCTCCATGGTGGGAAAGTGGTATGTGAAAGGAGAGCAGACATGTAGGGGTGAAATGGGATGAGATCGGTGCAGTGAGCTGATGCCCTTGCAGACAAGAACAGTCTCGAGCTTCATCCTGGTGCAAGGTGAACCAAGCTTTGCTCTCCAACAGCTTGTCAAAGGTGACGGCATCAGAAAGATCCAGACCCCCAAAGCTCTCCACACACTACGGAAAAAGCGGAGATGAAGTCAAGGGAGATCGTCATTCGGGACGGACGAAGTGGAGAAGATTAAGAATCATTCGTTAAAAAAAAAAGAAGCTCCGACCAACTTCAACGAATTGCTACTTGACACTCCCACCAACGACGACAACGACATTTTTTTAAGATGAATAGACAGGGAAACGAAGAAAAGAAAAAGGGCAACTCCCCAATTATATCCATCCATCATAGAAAGATTTTCGCCGAGGGCAAAAAGAGGAGAGAAAAAACAACAAATTTAACAACAGAGGCATTTGTAAAGCATGGAAGGGTAAAAGATATCCCCCACCCCTTTCTTACAAAGCCAAGACAGCGGCCATCATGGCAGCGACGGCGGGAGCGCCAAGAGCCGCGGCCCCACCGGTGGAAGAAGCCGTGGCGGGGCGGGTGCTAGAGCCGCGGGAGTTGCCGCTGCCGCCGGAGCCACCGCCGGAGCTGGTGGGCTGAGCGGAGCCGGAGTCGGTAGCGCTGCCGGAATCAGAAGCATCTCCGCCACCGGAGGCGGTAGAGTTGTTTTCGTCGCCTCCGTCATCCGAGTCGGAAGCGGTGGCGGTGGCGGTGACGGCGGTTCCCGTCGTCGTCAGGACGGTGATGGCTCCCATGGACGAGGTTCCCGACTGAGAGCCCATCTGGGAAGCAGACGAGGCGGCCGCGGACGAAGAAGAGGCGGCCTTGGACGAGGCAGCGGCGACGGCGGAGGAGACGCTCGGGGCTCCGACCTTGGCGCAGGCGGCGCGGGCAGCGCCCTGGGCCTGCTGGGCCTCCTCGGGTTTGCAGTGCTGGATGACGCAGGGTCCGGCGGCGACCATCAGCCGAGCCTGGGTGTCGGGCTTGCAGGCGCAAGCCACGTCCTTGACATCACAGCCGACCTGAGGCAGAGCCTGAGTGATGCAGGGGATCTAGAGATGGGAGGTGAGGTGTAAGTCTCTTTACCCCATATCATCCTGACGTCAAGAAGAGACGTATACGTACGGCACAAGGCGGTTGGCCAGCAAAGTCCTGAGCGGCAACGAGGCCAGCAACAGCGAGGACAGCGAACGTATTCTTCATGGTGAAAGGTGAGATGAAAGCGAGTCGTCGATAACGGGAAGAAACCCCAGAAAAAGTGAATGAGAAACACAGACGGCGTGAACAGACCAAGAGATTAGTGTCCGTGAATTCAAAGGGGGAAAGAAGAGAGAGAGAGAGAGAGATGAGAGAGATGAAGATGGCTAGTGACGAAGAAAGGGGGGGAGGAAGAAGAGAGGATAGGATAGAGGAGAAAAAAGGGGGGGAGAAGGGGGAAAAGAGGGAAGGGCAAGAAAGGGGACGGGGGCAAAAGAGGGGTCTTAAGGCCAGCGAGCAAGAAGCAGGTTGGCTTTGAGGGGGGGTGTGGGTGAGTGAGTGGCTTGGGGGGGAAAGGGAACAAACTACGTGGTTGGAGGGAACAAGAAAAGCACGGGGAGAGGAAATTACTGCACGGTAGAAGGAAAGTAACATGCATGCATTATACGAGGATTTTCATCCATCCTGTTGAGCAGCAGCAGCCAGCAGCAAGGCCAGCAGCAGCAAGTAGCAGCAGCAGCCAGACAAAGTATAAAAAGCAAGGCAGAAACGAAGCTGTATCGGGCGATGAATGGGCTCTAGCTACGAGTACGAAGCAGCTCCCAGGTAGCTAGATATGCAGCCTGACAGGGGAGGGGGAGTGGGTGAGGAGGGGTGGATGGGGAAAAAAAGGGAAAGACGGCAGAAGAAGGCACTGTATGTCCGTAGCTGAGAGCGGCTTGAGGGCTGTAGGTATGTGCGGAAACATGGTGGCGAGCGAGTAAGGTAAGGCGAGGTGAGAAAACGAGGAGGAGGAGGAGGAGGAGGAGGAGGAGGAGAAGGGAGATGATCGAATAATCGACACGGTGACATGGGAGGGGGGGTGGATGTGTGTATGAGGGGGGGTAGGAGACGGGTAGAGAAAAGCTTGAAAGAGAGGTTAAAAAGGGGGGTGTGTGTTTAAAAGGAGAGAAAGAACAAGGAAAGAAGAGAGAATGACAGAGAGGGAAAGAGAGAGAGAAAGAGAGAGAGAAAGACTCAGGCACGGGAAGGACGGCAGCCCGTGAGAAAAAAAGAAAGGAAGAAGAATAGGAAAAAGAAAATCACAGAAACAGGACTTTCTTTCTTCCCTCCCCCCCCTGTTTCCCTTTCTCTCTCTCTCTCTGTCTCCTCCCCCGACGATGACCGGGCTGTGAGAGAGGGGAAGGATCAAAAAAGCCTGGCCGGAGGAGCTTGGGGCTTGCTTACGGATACTCCCTTGCAGAACCTATCCTGGTTCCATCGCCAATCCATCGGGGGATTGTACGGATACATGGATAGAAGAACACAACTCACACGCACACACACACAGTACACACACACACTCTCTCTCTCACTTTCACAAGGAGCTAGCTAGCTAGCCACTAGGTCACGATTTTCTTAGGGATAGGGGAGAAAGGGGGGGGCTGTGCTGGAGATGTGGCATCGCACGGAAAGCTTCTACAAGAACGAGATAGAGTTACGGACAGTTTTTAAGCTTCTCCTCCCTTTCTTTTCCCCTCTCCCCCCTCAATGTCAAGCTTTTTGTTTATTTCCCCACGAGAGATGAAATGAAAAAAGCTGGCTGAAGTTTGAGGCTTTCATAAGGTACTTATTTCTAGCTGTCGAAACTCGGTACGGATTATGTTTTTGCTATTCATAATCCTGGAAGCCGACTAATCCTTACTCAAGAGGGGGGTTTATAACGCCATGACATTCACGACAAAATCCCTCCCTTGCGAAGAACAAGCTTTTTTCTTCTTAAAATATCCGTATGTTTCCCAGATCCCATCGTGGATTATCCGTAATATTAATAGCACAGGGGATAGCTAGTGATGAGTGATGACCAAGGCGGCAAGGCCCTATCGTTCTCTAGCATATCAGCATCAGCATCAGCATCAGCTTCCATCCCCAGAAAGTCGTACCCAGACAGGGTTCACTCCGTTTCCCCCTCCACCCCAGATCTGAATAAAGATATCTCCTCAACTCTATCCGTACGGATATCTACTTTTCACCTCACAGCTTTTTTTTCCCAGTGCAACACAACCTCTCTCTCTGCCAGGGACGAAAAGGAATATCCGATACATACTTACTGTTGAAGGTGCCCTTTCCCAAGCCCCAGCCAGCATCAGTTCCGGTTCAAAGCACGATACCTTGTATATCCGTACGAACACCCCAGTTCAATACAAAGCCGGGGGTAGGAAATTAAAGGGAAAAGAAAAATCAAATCTCAACACTTCCATCAACTCACTTCACACATCATGTATCCGTACGAACCATGTCATACACACATCTCCCCCCTATCCATACCCCAAACCCATTAGTTCCTGCAGCTACCAAGAAAGAAAAGAAGAAGAAAATCTGCACCATGTCCCTAAAAATCCCCCCCCAGTATCTGCCTGTCTGCCTGGGTAGGTAGCGAAAGCAGGCATCAAACAAAGTCCCCTCCACAGCTGACAACAAAAGCCACACTTCTCTTCAACACCAAACGTCACACCGCAAACAAACAAATCAATAAATCAAAATACATAAATCAAATAACCCCAAGAGCCACGTTAACTCCCGTTACATCCCATCAAAGAAAAAAAAGTTCGTCAGCGTGACATCATCTTACATTACATCTTTCTTGTGTTCCCCTACCTTTTAAATATACATAGGCCCTGTCGTTGGCGTCCTTGCACAGCCTCAACCCTCATCTTCGCCCGGACAAAGACACACAGAGAAAGAGGGCAACACTTTGGAAAACAAGGCTTATTGTACATTTTACACACTCATACCTACTAAATACCTACCGCTTGGGCCGCCGCCCACCACATGTAAAGGGTTAAAAGCATGTATGTTTGAACGTACGTAAAAAAAAAAAAATCAAAAGTAGCGAGACAAGGGCCGGATCGTGTTCCAGAGACATACGCTCTCTCCGCTCTGCCTCTACACAGGCTGCTTCGTATCCCGTCATGGGCTTCATTTCTGGATACATGTTTCCTTTGCCGTTGCGTCACCACGCATGATTATACATATGATATGTACGGAAGACATGCTTGAGCGGTCGTCCTTGAGCCCTCGCCCCTGCTTCCGAGACAGCACTCATAAACACAGCGAGAGAAAGAGAGAAACAATAAGAAAAGAAAAAGAAGGGAACAAAAGGAAAAAGAAGAGGGGAAAAGGAAAGAAAAAAAAACATCAGTCGGTTCGTCGCCTCGGCCTCGACCGCCAGCTCGTTCGTCCCTATCGCCCGTCCCAACGAGTCCTGCTCATGATGATGGGCCTCGCCGGGTCCCACGGCCCCCGAATCTCATTCTTGTACTTTTGCAAGCCGATGAGCCACCAGCTGCAGCCGCCGGCCGCGATGGCAGCCATCAAGATGCCAAAGACCATCCCCACGAAGCCGCTCTTCTTCTGCCCGTCGCCGAGGACGATGCCCACGCCCAGACCGGCCCCCAGAACGAGCAGCACCGTGAGCACGACGTGATACCTCCAGCTCCGGTGCCGCACGTGTCGGCGGAAGACGGGGAAGAGGCCAAATACCTCGATGCTGAAGAGCGTCAGGCTAAAGACCTGCTTCGTCGACGGTAATCGGCTCGCCAGCACCGTCGACGCCATCAACCCGGCGTTGGTCGACAGCGAGGCCGGGAACTTGGCCCCGACCCCGCCCGAGTAGTCGAAGAAGAAGACGTTGAGGGCCAGAAGCCAGAAAGACATGGCCCAGATGCTGTCGCTCGACGTCGATCGCGTCAGCGACTTGAGTATCGGGCTCAGTCCCAGTAGCGTGCTGAAGATGAGGAGTGCCGACTTGATCGTCTCGAGCCGCTCGTACACTCGGTTCTCGTCTTCTTGTGGCGATTCGCCCGTATCCTGTTGCTGTTGGTCCTGCTGGTCCTGCTGCTGCTGCGGCTGCTGCTCCGTGATCGTCGTCATCTTCGTTGTCGTCGTGTTGACCTCTGGAATAATCGGCGACACCGGTGTGTTCATAGTGGCCGTGGATGTGGCCGTCGTAGTCGTCGTCGTCGTCGTACCCCCCGTCGGTGCCCCCGCCCCCTCCGTCACCGTAGCCATCGGTCCCCCGGGAATCAGACCGTCAGCTCGCGGCTGCGGACGCCGCACACTCGCAGCCCGCCCCCTCCTCCTCGTACTGCTGCTCCGAACGACGACAGCAGGCACGCTAACCTCATCCTGCCAATCCTCCTCGGAGACCCATCTCTCCCAGAGGATCCAGCCGACGAAGGTAGCCAGGCTGCCGCAGCTGACGACCGAAACGGGCGACACCCTCTCCTGGAAGATGGCCACGAAGCAGACGATGAAGATGATGACGGAGCAGACGTGCTGCAGTATGACTGTAGAGTCGTTGACCAACGGCCAGAAATCGTACGGTTTCAGGCGCGGATTGCGCTGCAGGTTCTCGAGAAAGGTAGCTTGATCGGTGTAATTATCCGGATCTGGCCCCCCAAGTATTTCCCATCATCAGAATCAGGAAGGAAGGCGAATCAGGGGAACGCACACGATTGCTTCACCCACATCAGCCTCTTCCAAGCCCGCTTCCGCCGCCGGCTCCTGTTCCGCTGCTTCAGAGGATCATGGAGGGCGCCCCCCAACAGCGTCGGCCGAGGAGGAGGGGAAAGCGTTACCGCCGCATCTGGAGGAGGCGAGTGGTGGGAGCGGGTGAATGAGCCTTCGTCGTCGTCGGTCGGCAACGGCATGTGGTGTAGAATTAACAGGTAGGTAGGTAGGTAGTTGGTTGGTGATGATACTGATTGGTGTTGTTGGTCCACGTTTGAAGCTTTCTCTTCTTATCTAGTATCTAACTTCCGAGATTGGCAGCTTATCGGGCCTACCCGGGACAGGGGGAAAAGAAGCGAAGAATCTTACATAAGTCGCACTGTGTGCATATATCCCGGATCCCTATTCCCAAATTTTTCTATCCTCTGACCATCCAGTCACCATGACTCCATGAGTAACTTCTTGATGCCTCTGGGCTGCTATAAATTGGCTCTCTTCCACGCAACTGCAGAGCCACTCTCTCGAATGTTGGACGCCTTACTGTGAAAGTTGACAACGAGATGATGGACGATGAAGGTGAGGTCCAGTACGAAGAAGCAGCAGGCATCTTCCCTTCTTGGCAGGAGAAAAAGGGGGGATGAAATCTTCATCTGGGTGATTTGTCGTCCATATGCAGACAGCTGCTCAGGTGGACAGGGCACCTTTCTTCTTCAAAGGCAGTAAGAATCGAGCGTTGAACGAGGTGGCCGGTGGCTGGAAAGACGTGATATTCATTCCGAGTAATAAGCTTCCCGTCTTCATTCAGGGGATCCTTGACGACTACATACAATGTACTCTGCGGATCATTTGAGAGCCTGATATCCTAGATCTGGGAGATGGTGGGAAGAAGTCGAGCGTTTCTCATATTCTACGTTATATCATATGGCTATATGCGCTTCGTTAGCCATCTTCATGTATTGCACATGTACAACCACGCAAGATTAAGCTACCGGGCAAATAGCAGGTATGACAGCGTGAAGATCATATCGAATCAAATCCGTCGCACGGACAAGCATCGTTGAAATAGTCTTTTTTCCGTGTGATGTGTAGTTTATGCGGCGAACCTACATCGGCTGGGAACTCCCCTGTCGTAAGACTGATGAGGTATGTTAGCTTCTACTTCGTCGTTCATGCATCTTTTTACCATCAACGATAGACGATGGATGCTATAAACTCTCATGTCCTGCTGTCTCGTAGCTCGAGTAACCCTATCAAGTCTCTGTCAAGGACGATTGGACCGGATATCAGCGGCCGGGCTGCAGAAACGATGATGAAGAGCCACTCGCTAACACCTATTCTTCTCTTCTGGCCGCTCTTTGCGGATGCACAAGACGAATCTGGCTCTGAAACGGTATCACGAAGAAAAAAATCCGTTCCCAAGTTTCTCGGTTGCTTGTTTTACGCTGACGCTTCCGGGTACCTACCTTGTACGAATGTAGCTCATCGGCGCACCAAACATCGTCAACAACGTCCACGGATGGACCGACAACACTGAATTCTCCAGCATAAGATGCGAGCAGATCTGCGCCGGCATCAATCTGAGCGGGGAAGATTCACCGTGTGTGGGGCTTTGCCGTCTAGAGTCCCTGGTGAGTAGACCCCGTTATACTGACAAGTCAGATGATGTTCTCTATTCCCTTGGCTAAGACGAAGACGGATAGCCAGATGCTGTCAAAGACATGACACGATTCTTCATCGAGAATCCAGCACTGGTTGAAGAGAAGAAAGCGTGTGCCGGGTGGCAAGACGCTGGCGAGGAATTGAAGAAGACATGCGAAAGACTGCTCGTTGCATCCGGTGAACTGGTACGTTTTCAAGTTCTGATCAAGTCGCTTACCGAGTGCCTTACTACCTACCACACGTATCTGACGCGACAGAGGACATGTAGTTGTCGATCAAGTCACTACCACTTCTGGTGACAGCGTTTCAATGGCGGTCGAGTAAGAAGCATGCCAAAGCGAAGTGCTTCCAAGACTGTTCCGTCGAAGCCGAGTTTGGTCCCCGATGGAACAAGGAGCACATCCCACTGTGTCAAAGTCTTTGCCTCGAGGTAGGTTGCCCTTCCCAGCGCCGATATTTTTACTATACAGCTACTGCCGGGCGATGATGCTCACCCGCGCTGACACTACTCTGGCCTACGTGTCCTACCAGCCAAGGGTAGGAGACCAGCTTACCATTATTGACTTCACCTCCCAATACGCTCTCGACAGCTCGAACGATGCTCTCCTTCGCTGCTCCTCCGACTGCAGCGAACAGGCTGGCCAGCCAAACCGATGGAGTCGAGAACTGGTCCCTTTATGTGACCTGAGGTGCGAAAACTGGGTACGACGAGGTCTTTACTTACTATCTCCAAGGTGCTAGGATGGCTGGTCAAGGCTAAGACGACGAATACCCATATAGGATACGGTGAACAAGACTGAAGC
This sequence comes from Ophiocordyceps camponoti-leonardi (nom. inval.), assembly GCA_003339455.1. Taxonomy (NCBI): domain Eukaryota; kingdom Fungi; phylum Ascomycota; class Sordariomycetes; order Hypocreales; family Ophiocordycipitaceae; genus Ophiocordyceps; species Ophiocordyceps camponoti-leonardi. Next base: position 87,874 of record PDHP01000114.1, on the reverse strand, counting down.
CATCGTCGATGGCTGGAACAAAGCCACTGCTAAAACACTGCCCCTCGAACTCGACAAGTGTAAGAATCAATGCTCCCAACAAGAAGGAAAGTGGCATCCGCTTCTCGTACGAATGTGCCATCAAAGATGCGGCTCTTACGTGAGTTGGCCTGCCTATCCCAGCTTTCTCTCTCACTCTCTCCCTCCCTTTTAACAACTGAACCTCTTTTGTACTTTCTACCGACAATAACCCCGAGACCAGCGAATATTCACCATCATCGGCAACTGGGCCGGCCTGCGAGGCCTCAGCCCCGGAAAACGGGCAGGGTACTGCCAGAGAGATTGCACCCGGTTCGCTGGTACAGGTGCAATCGACCGACAGTTGTTACCAGACTGTAACGCCCTTTGCGGTAAGTTGGCGCCACGGATATAAAGCAAAACAAGGAAGCAAATAACAGACAAGGCTGATGTCACGCCAACAAATCACGATAGAAGGAATCGAGCTGCGTCACGCATATATTCTCAAGGTAGATCGTTGCCGGCAAAATTGTACATCTACCAAGACCGATGAAGATGAGCTATCGATATGCAGAGAAGACTGCAGTGAGTGGGCTTTTACAAAAGATAAAAACAAGGTATGAAGACGGGACTGATCTGACGTGACGAACAGAGGACACGGAGGAAAACCAGACCTATACTCGAGAGATAGAGGCTTGCGAGAAGGACTGTCCACGTACTACCAACGAAGACGACAGATGCAGCGAAACCTGCGGCAAGTAGCGATCTCTCTTTATCATTCTTTTATCAGACACAGTCGCTAACGAAGAGAAATGCCATATAGTGAAAGCCGCGGAGAAGAAACGCAAAGTGAAACTGGCGAAGCCCTGCAAATACGTCTGTCAAAGATATGGTGAGAACGGGGTACTGGACGAAGAGAGCTTGAAAATCTGCAAAAAAGGCTGCGACAAGGCGATACCTCCGCTGCAGTAGGGCCAAGCTCTGATGAAGAAAGGTTGACGACCCCTTCTTTTGCTGCAGGGGTTTTCTCTTGTCCGTGCTGTGATTTTGAAAAGGAGGTTTTATCAAGTACAGAACTACTTTGGTTGAGCTTGAAATTGACATGTGCAAGATCTCAGAAGAGTGAAAGTGTCAAAAGTCAAGTCAAGCTTCGACTGCAACTCCTTGTCAACCAACTGGGCTGTCAACTCTCTTCCTCTACCCTTGCCCAGCCAACTCCAGAGTCAGGCCCCCGCCCACCCCCACCTTTTTCTATGCTTAACCCTGTTAGGCTTATCCGAACTGGCCCACCAATAGCCCCACTTCAAGCCCCGCCGCCCGCCCCGCCGACTCCACCCCCCGGGAAGACTGACTGACGCCGCCCGAAGAGGGATGAAGTTTAGTCAGTACCCGTCCGTTCCCCTGGCCTCGACTCAACTCCGTTACAGACGGAGCCATCTCATCTCGTCTGATGTCGTCCATCCACCTTTCAAAACAAAGTGCTGAATAACCAAAGCACCTAGGTACTAGACACGGATAGACTACGGATATGTCTCCCAACGATAAAATCCACCCTTACGAATCTAGAACATCCCCCCAACCAAGTCACAACAACTCAACACTCCCCTAAAAACGATCTAAGCCACAGCCGGTTCGAGAGGTTTCACACAACAAAAGCCCCCCCCCCCCCCTCATCGTCCAGTCTTCGCCGCTGTCCTCGGAGAAGAAGGAACAAAAGACTAAGATGTCTGTCCTTGTTTTTCCCCCGCGCGATGGAATGGTATCTTTTTTTTTCTTTCCTCCTCGGACATATCTATCTATATAACTATGTGTGTATACTGATTCAGCCTCCGCCAAACTCGTGGCATCGTCGGAAGAGGCTTGACTGGCGAACACTTTCTTCCCTCCGTTAAGCATACATACACTTACATTAGTCGATAGGGATGGGGGTAGAATCGCGTCCTTTCCACCATCTACAATGCTTGGAAGTTGATGGGACGAAAAAAAAAAGAGGCGTTCCCCTCCTATGCCCGTGTTCCTTAAAGCGTACGGGACCGACCCAACGGATTGTTTAAATCTTCCCCCCCTTTTATGCCAACGGTCTTTCTCCGTCCCTGACTCGTGCTTTTATCTCTGCCATCTCTCTCTGTTTCTCTCTCTAGTAACTCTCCTCTTCTCTTCTCTTCTCTTCATCTCTCACTCTCCCTCTCTCTCCATCCCAAGATCCCCCTTCAACACCAATCCACCACTCACACAATCCTCCCTCCCAAACTCAACCAAGATGAAGCTCCCACACCTCCCATCCCTCATCTCCGCCCTCACCCTCACCCTATCCCTATCCCTAACCTCAGCCCGAGCGATACCAACGCCAAACCACCACGTCACGGTCCTCGTCCCCATGCGCCTCCTCGACAACAGACTCGTCCCCGACACCGACGCCGAAAGCCGTCCGCTCCTCCTCTCCGACGGCAACAGCAGCCCCTACGAGATCCCCCGCCTGGTATGGAACCCTTCGTCGAGGCTCTTCTACTCCATGACGCCCGAGCGTCGTCCCCTCGCCTTCGTCGTCATCTTCCTCTGGGTTCTGGCTACGTGCTGGTATTTTCTGAGACCCTATGACTCGGATGAGGAGGAGGAAGAAGAGTCGGTCGAACAAGGTGGCGTCCATCTTTAAACCCGGTGGCTTTTTTTTTCTCCCCTCTCCTCTGAATCGTTTCCGGATCATTCTTGGTCGGCGCTTCCGTTTTGGGGGGGGACCGTTATGATCCCATTCTTGTTGGGACTTTACTCATCATCGTCATTTATCATCGTCGTCTTCATCATCATCATCGTTCTTTGGACCGCCAGCAGTTGGTCTCAGCATCGAATCGGCGTCGACTCCACAACACCACTTGCAAACAACTATCGCATCCCCGATCACAGGCTACCAGGGCCGAAGCCGGTCCAGTCCTCTTCGGAGAAGTTCCATCGATTTATTCCTCCCTGAGAGAGACGACGCATCCGGCCTGATTCAACGCCCCCCTTTCCCCCTTCCTCTTTCTCATCAAGGCCAACAAGGCCAACGACTTCTCACCTATCATGAGGCTACCTACTCACCGCTCTCATGGCCTCCGACCAACCGTCAGACAAGTTCAGGCTGCTGCCTCCAGAGCTCCGCATCAAGATATGGTCTTGCGCCTCGCAACCCCGCGTCGTCATCCTTCATGACGTCGTCCACAAGCCGAGGTCCTATCCCTTGCCGGCCGTCACCCAGCTCAACGCCGAGTCTCGCGCCCAGTCCCGGCCCGGCTACGAGCCCGTTGGCCGCGGCTCGCACCTACACTTTTCCCGCGACATCCTCGTCTGCGACTCGGGTCTGTCCGACCTGCCCTCCAGCGGGCCCCTGGAGAAGCTGTGGCCGCGGGTCAGGAGGCTAGCCTTCTGGGACTGTTTCCCGGATGATAGCCTCGTCGACGGCTTGCATCTGTACTCGGCCTACCTGGCCGCCTGCTACCCGTGTGACCGCTACGCCGGCATCGACCTCGACAAGCTCTGGTTCCCCAACCTCCAACAGCTCTGGATCGTCAAGGTCGGTGGCGTCGAGGGCTCCTGGGGTGTCGCTCCCGCCATGCAGGCCCGTCAATTCCGCTACTGGGCCGATGAAGACGCTGTCGAGATGGCGCCGCTCGATATCCACCAGGACCCAGAGACGAGAGCGGTCCTGCGACGGGGCCGATGCGGCCGCCCTGACTGTCGGGAACAGAACCGTGACCGGCCCGTGACCGTCTCAAAGGTCTGCTTCGTCGAAGGACCCTATGTCGCCACCCCCGGATGGATGACCATCCGTCCGCGCGATCGCTGTACCGACGACACGGTGCGCTGGTTGCTGGTCGAGAGGACCCTGACCTTTTCTATGCGACGCGACGGATCGCCACGTCGTCGACGGCGACAGCGCTTGACTTAGCTCCTTTGTTTCCCTTTCTTGGCTCTCTGATGGGCGCAGAGAGCCCTTGTTTCCCTCTCTCTGCTTTCTGGCGAAAAGAAAATAGAAGAAGAGTAGTTTCGCAAAGTCCATAGAATCCAGTCTCAAGACCTTATATTCAATAAAAAGAAACAGCCAGTATTTTCGTCCCTTTCAACCCCCTCTGCCGCTCGCGCGTCGGAGACTGGGCGCTCGAGACCACGCTCCGGCAGACTTCTTGAGCCGTCCGAAGCTGAGGCTCGCGGCCGTCTGCGCAGGCGTGCTCTGAGGACGACTTCCCTGGGCCGCCGTAGCCGTAGCCGTAGCCGTCCTGGCACCGTCCCCGGGTCCGTCAGCCCTCCCCCGCCGCCGGTCCTCGTCGCCATCGACCGCCGGCAGCATCGTCTGGCTGCCGGCCCTGGCCTGCTGGAGACCCTTGAGCATGGCGCCCTGGAGCGCCACCCACGACTCGACTTGGCCGTTGGACGCCTCCTCCACGCAGTTGCACTCGTCTCCGGCCGGACACAGCGTCTCGCCGGCGGCGTGCCACTCGGCCAGGCAGCCGTCGTGGCTGGCGCACCCGCAGGCGAGGCACGACGGGAACAGCGCGTCGACGGGCTCTAGGCAGTACACGCACCGGAGCTGCGTCTGTGACCGATGGCACCGTTCGCAGGTGCCGACGGCGCCGCCGATGTTGGGCTCCGACGACGTGTAACGCGCCGGCTCCAGTTGCGTCTCGTGTACGCGGCAGATGCCGGTGACGTCGAGGCCCCGGCCCGACGCCAGCAGCGACTGTAGCTGGTCCCTCCTCCCCATGATCATGGGCGAAGAGCCGGCCTTGGCGTGCGTGATGCTGCCGCTGGCCCCGTCCTGGATCGTCATCGAATCCTGAAAACTGCCCTCCGCCACCGGCTGGTCCTTGAGTACGTTAAACTTCATCACCTCGAGCCGCGCCAGGGGCTGCCCCCACATCTGAAGCATCTCGGCATACGCGTAGCGGTAGTGCGCATACGCGCTGGCCCGTCCCGCGTCCAGCAGCGGCGTCGCAAGCCAGCCGTCATCGTCGAATATCGACTGGTCCTCCATCACCACCGAGGCACTTACGGGCACCAGCGGTAGCCTATCGTCCCTCCCGGGGTCGTCGTCGGAAACGGACGTGCCACCCCCGCCCGAGTCGGCCGGGCCGGAGCCGCTCCCCTGGGCCGTGGTGCCGGCGGTGCTTGTTCCGCCCTCGGCCGGACTTGGCTTCTTCCTCCCGTGACCCGGTGGCGACGACGAGCTGCCGCCGGTAAAGGAACGCGGAAGATTGGCCGCCAACGCAGATGCCAGCGTCGAGTTACCGCGCAGGATGCCTCGGTTCGTCGGCGACCTCGACATCGGCGAAGGCTGTTGGTTCTGCTCGGCGACCAAGGGCCTCACCTTGGAAGGAGGGGTCTCGCCGCAGGAGAAAGACCCCGTGCCAGGTTCGCCGATCCACGCTACCTCTTCCGAGACTTGCGATCCGGTCTGCAAGACGGGCGTGTGGAGCGTGCCGGGCGTCGTGATGGCCGAGTTGCTTTGACTCTGGCTGTAGAGACCCCATGCCGAAGCTTCCGTCGGCAGGTAATCGAGCGAAAAGCACGGGGCTTTGAGCGAGAGCGGAGTCTCTCGCTGCGTGAGACGAGACTCGACGTAGGCGACGCCATCGTCTGACGACGACTCGCTAAAGATGCACGACAGCATCGCCAGCATCTGGACGTCGGCCGTCTTCTCAAAGTGATCGAAAAGGTCGGCGATGAACTCCCTCGCGAGCGGGTGCTGACCCCATTTGACTCTTCCCAGCAGGCCGTGGTTGTTGTTGTTGCTGGCGTCTGGTGAGTCGTCTCGGCATCTCGCTACCACATCTCTGGCGATGACGAGGATAGACGACCGCCCATCATCGTGGCCGAGAACCTCGAGAGGGATCCCCTTTCGGAGTAAAAGAGCCAAATAGCGCCAGACGTCCACCAGATCAGCGTTTCCATGCGTTTCGGCCACTCGAGCGTTGTGTTCGCAGACGTCTGCCCCGTCGCCAAAGATGGCGTACTCCTCCGCGAACTCTCTCTTCGAGGGGAGCTCGGCACGCAAGTCGTACACGCTAAAGAGGTTTCGCGGCTTCCCGTACCCGTACCGCCGCCGGCTTGTGCCGGTGCCGGTGCCGGTGCCGGCTCCCGTGCCGCCACCGCTAGACCGGACAGACAAATCCTCGCTCCACGTCTTCCGGAGCTGCCGGGTCGGATGATACCACACGCTTAGCTTGTGAATGGACGTCGACTCCGAGTCGGTCGACGATGACGAGACGTCGGAGTCGGAAGATTCCAGCGGCTCCTCAGTCGCAGATGCCTCGTCATTTGCCAGCTTGTGCCGTGGAGGCACGTCATACGAGAGCCGTCCGAAGCCGGCGAAGAATGGCTCACCCCGCGCCCGCTCTTTGCTGTACAACTCGGCAGAGGTCCAGAACAGAGCCCGAGCCTTCTCCTCCTTGGAGGGGAAGAAGCAGACGAGTCGGCCGTCGTTGGAAAATCGAGCGCCACAGGTGCGCGGCGTCGGCGGGATGATGCTTCGGTTAGAGGGGGCGAGGATGTTGTCGTGAGGCCCGAGCTCTTGCGACATGGACACCGAACCTCCAGCGAGAACATCCTCGTCCTCTTCGCTTGAGCTCTCATCGGCCATGCCGTCCAGGTCGTCGTCCAGGTCGCGGACGTTCCTGAAAAAGGTCGTGCTTGACTCGAGATCGACCTCGCCGAGCAGATATGTAAAGGCAACTTCCAAGCAGTTCTGTTTGCGTTGCAAAAATTGTTGGGCAACTTGATGCATCTCCCGTTCGATTTTCTTCAGCGTATCCTCGGGCATGAAGGATGTCTTCTCGATGAAAAATGTCGGAGCCTTGAGCTGGGGATAGCCAGCTGGAATGTCAATCCTGACCTTGATGAAGATGGGCTCCCCGTCGGTGCCCCATGGACCCGTCAAGGAGGCGTTGAGGGTGAGATTGTCCATGTCTATGTTCTCCCACTTCACCTTTGGGATTTGCTGGCTCACTCGAAGGAGCTCGTCCTGTATCGTGTCGGGCTGGCCCCACTCATCGTCGGGATAGCCATGGCCATCGACGCCGGGGTCCTTGGACTCGTACCGCCTCGAGCCGTTAGCCGAGGCCTTGCGTTTCGTCATGGTGATGCCCCTCATCCAGCCGAGCTGAGCCTGACTTCGGTCAACGGGTTGGCTGGGGCCGACTTTGGCCTTCATAGACGACCCTCGCCATGGAGGCTTCACCTGACGGTCTAGAAAGGCACCGGATCGCATACCAAGGGTCAAGGCACTCTGCTTGTGATGAATTGAGCCGCCGCTGCCGGTCTTGTGTCCGCTCATGGTTCCGGCTTTGCGGTCTCGATTCAAGCCGTCATCGACAGCGCGGAAAGTCTTATAAGTAGCTCCTTGACGAGTCAGGCTTAGACCCTTCCTGGCAGGGCCACCTTTTACGTGACCGACAGAAGACAAAACGTTGCTGTCGACGCAGTGTAGCCTCAACTCATTGTCGGTTCCCCACGACACGAGCTGGAACTCGCGATTGTCGATGCCATCGGCGATGCTGCCCCGGGTTCTCCACAGAAACTCCTTGGCCATATGATCGCCAGGACCCTTGAAGACGTGTGCGGGTTTGGGAGTCACCTCGACGGGAGAATCGTCGGCCCAGAGCCGGTCGTAGAGGTAGAGGTCACCTGGCTCATTCTGCGGCATGGCGAGCAGGCCGTTGCCGAAGGGGGTATGCCGGGCTCTCCAAACGGGGAAGTCTGTGCAGATGACGTGCTCTAGAACATCGTCATCCTTTCCGTAATCCCAAAACTTGATGCTCTTGTCCAGGGAACATGTGACGATGCCGGTCGGACGTATCCGATTCCAGTCTATACCATAGATTTTTGAGGTGTGGGCGCTGATGGACTTGAGGGGCTCACAGGCCCGTCGTTCATCCCAGATATGCAGCCAGCGATCGTGAGCCGAGGCCAGGATATGAGGGTCCTGGCGGTTGAATTTCACCTGCGTCGCGCCCGCAAACCAGTCACAGAAAGTGAGGACGGGCTGACGGGGCCGGCGCAGGTCCCACCAGTGCACATAGCCGTCGACGGAGCAAGTGGCGAGGAGATCCGGATGGTGGGCGGAAAAGTTGATGTCGGTGATGGCCCTGGTATGACCCTTGAGCGAGTGTTCGATGGCGCCGGAGTTTGAGTCCTCACTTAGGTTGAGATTCCAGACGAGAGCGTCGTGATTAGCCGTCGAGACGACCCAGTAATCCCGAACGGCGAAGGGGGACCACTGGACGTCGCAGACAAGCCACGGCAGGCCATGACTGCGCAGACGGCGAGGAGGATTATAGGGCGAGTCTAGGTCGATGATCGCGAGGCCGTCGGGCGAGGCTAGGGCGATGTCGCGGCCTGAAGGGGAAATCGTGGCGGAACCGACGAGCCCGTCGACGTGGATAGTGCCGTCGGACTCGAAGCTCTCACTGTCGTATGCCGACTTGATGATCCTGCCCTTGCGGGGCGGATCCGAAAGCTGATCGAAGCGCGGCATCGGGATTTCGGGAGGGCCTGTATGCAGAGGCGCGAGGCGCCACGGCGGCGCCGAGGGATGAGCATCGATGTTGACGTGATGCTCCTGGATAGAAGTCTTGGAAGCCGATGCAAAGACTGGTCCTATGTGAAGCTGAGTCAGCATCTAGCCCCGATCTACGGAGCCGAGCGGGGCCGTATCTCGCCGGGCAGGGTCGCCGGACGGGAGGCAGACAGTCGAGGCACGATCAAGTCGGGGGATCTTCAAGTTTAGATCATAAGAGGTAGGTTATCAGAGCAGACGACTCAAACCTTCACCGCTGCCATAGATTTAAAAAGTGCCTTCACGTATCCTTGACAAGCTGGGCTGGAGCTGCTGCCGCGACCGCCTGGGTGCTTTGTTCTGGGATTCGACGCTTAAGATGGGCGTCGAGATGATGACTGATATCGTTAATGACATAACCACGACGATGGACATTGGACGTCGATACGGATGCTATCAAGCAGTTAAGGCAAGCCGCAGGACACGTCACAGTTGCTTTACCCCGCTCCGGTTCCGGTTCGACATCGCGGGATGTGGAGCCAAAGCTCCAATACTAAATTCAGTCATCAGCGCCCCTGACTGTCGACTTTGGTTATCCTCAACAGGTGATTCGCCTGTTCTATGTATATGTCGCCACAAAGAATTGATGCCTTTGAAGGCAGCCAAGTTGAATATGCTTCCTACTTATTATCTCGCCTCACATCAACGCCGACCGAGGTCATTGAATGTTTGGAAAATGCAGTCAACAGATCACGGCAGTTGGTGCCCGCCAACAAGCAACCGCAGTTCATCTTTTGCATAGGCCGGGAGAAATCCGTGGTCAAGCAGAGTTTCCCGAAATGGCGTGAAGCGACACGTTCTTTCTTCAGTCATATCCCATGTGACGAGGAGGATTGGGCCGCGAAAAGGCAAGCGGTCTGCTTATCTTCAACTGACGACATAGTCCGCGCTGTGGAAACCCTGGCAGGCCATTCAAGCTGTTTGACGGTGCCGAATGCCTCGCATAACGAGCATTTTTTGGTGAAGTTGGCGATGCGCGCTGGCCAGCTGATTTCAGAGGCAATATTCGCAGAAAAGATATCTCACTATCTGGCCGTGGTATTCGCCGCAACATGTCTAGTGGCTGAGGAGTTGGACCTTTCGGAAGCCACCCTAGATGAAGCAATGTTGGCTTTTTTGGTGGCAACGCGGAGAAAAGATGTCGCCAAGAATCCTTCAACGTTTCGCAAGATTCGGCGAACCGGAGGATGGATCGTTCTCGAGATGCAGCGGCTGTGCCTGCTGGGGCTAGGGCATCGCGCCTTTGAAATTTTTTTCCATGGTGAGCAACGCACACTACGCCGCGACTTCGTAGCTAAGAGGACCAGGGGGTTGTCCCCTATCGACATATCTCAAGTTTCCAAGGGCGGGCGATGATGAAAACGAGGGCTTCACTACCAAGATAATGTCGTCGCAAAATGCAATAAGCCAGATACCCTCCGAAAAGCATGCCTCCTTGCCACTATGGATCCCTTTCATCATCAAAATGATCGTGCGAGAGGAGTGGAGGTAAGTGCCTAGCAAAGTGCCTGTTGATTTATCACTGATGAAGATTCAGCTTCTCCTGTATATGCCAGAAACTAAATACGAGCATACTTGATCGAGATGAAGACTTTGACACATTTATGAGGATATTTCGCTCAAAGGAACTTGTAGTTGCTCACCTTTGGGAGCTATACAGTCTACCCCAAGACCATCACCCCAGGAAAAGGATTCGCGCCGATAAGAGAATCCCGGATCGCAGACGAAAGGCGAACCGCCAGCGCAAGATTCCTAGCAGGATCGCACAAGAAGCGATTATACCGGCACTGCCAGTGACGAACGGGGGCTCTGCTGCCACAATACCGCAACCTCAGTCGACTGATGTCGCAGATCATCGGGCAGTAATTACTGCGGGAGACGATGATTCCACGCTTCTGCCGGGGTCCAGTACTGCACGAACCGAATTACAAATCAGGGACGAAAACACAGATGTAGCTTCGCCAAACGCTGCACTCCCCTCCAATGATCCCGAGTGGCATTGGCAAGCCCTGGATGAATTACTTGTCAACTCCCAGGCAGGGTGGGACTTCGATTTCCGAGAAAGTGATGTGACAACTGCAGAATATCCGCGCTAGACCCAACAGCGGCTAATCCTGACCTTTCAACTGTATGATAACTACGGCTGTGCTTTCATGCAACTCGAGTCTGTTCTGCTTTATGATTTCATGCCCTACTCCTGCCGACCTCACGGCGATCGCTTCCCCGCCGTCGGTCGAAAGATCGAACTTGCCGTATATGAGGAAAACAATACATGGGCAAGCTATTTCGAGATCTTTCCGGGCTGTGGATTGTTCGTAACGCGCGTCTCCGGATTCCGCCAGCTTCATATATGGTCGTCAACACGGCCCGCCTCTCTGGTTCCTGTGATTGCACGTACATGGTCCTTGACATACTCTATGATTTGCGACTCTTGTTGCTCTTTGTGCGCGTGGGCAAGCTTGTTCTTGAGACTGGAAGCATCTCTCGGTATGATTTGTCTTCCTATGGGCATCTGAACCACGGTCGCGTCAGGATGGCCGGTTGCTTATGGTATGTGAACAAGTCGTCGTTACTTTTTCTCCGACGCTGCCCGATATCAACTTCTTCATGTCAGCCGAGAGGCACGTGGTATGGTAACCACCTCTTCGCAAGGGGAAACGTGGCTGGTCATGGCTTGTGATTTGTGGCTGTGTATTCTCCGTAAATCGGACGCATTCAAACGTCATATGTACTCATCAGGCTCCTGCTCCATCCCTCTGGTTTTAGGTGTTGAGAGGGCGTTGGCCACGTGATCAGGCCTGCCCTGAGCCCTCCTCTAGGCCGCACACTTTGTGCCGGACCAATTCTAGATTCTTCACCTATCATCATTCTATTCATTGCTCCTTTTCACACATAGAGTGCACATTCATTGCTTCATATTAGGCACTTGGCACGGTGAGGGGTATATATCGGCATCCCCTCTCATCTATACTGTATACATAGGTACATACATGCATAGGTAGGTACTTCGCCATATGAACATTCCAGGTTATCAGGCACTGCCACACTGGTGGCCATTCTCCTTCTTTTGCGTCATCTCGGACAAGCTTGCTTTAATTTGTGTTCCTCTCTCCATCTACCTCCTACTCCTAGGCATGGGGCTAGTCCGCGGGAAAAGGTAAAAAAGAACGGATAGTTGCCCGCTCGTCATTGATAAGCAAAGCAGCACGTGATGCGCTTAGCTGATCCGTGTCCGCACTAGGAACTACCTACCTACCTAGAGGTACCTAGTGATCCGCAGAGTGGGCTCAATCTTCAACTCTTCAGTCTTCAGTCGTCCGCCATTCTCCTCTGCGTGCGCCGTCAGCGAGCCGCTCATCGCTACTCACTCCAAAAATGGGACTCAAGGACGACGCCAGCCTGGCTGGCCATTCTTCCAAGACTCGCGTGAATAAAGCGAATCGGAGAACTGTGGCTGCCAGGTACAATGTCAAAGTCTTGCGTGGCCTTGAGGCTATGCTGTTGAACGACCCAGAAGCCGACATCACAACCGCATTAACCTCAACTTATTCACAGAAGCTCCAGTCACTGAAAGCTTCAGGTCAGTCTCTTTTCGGCTCTCCCATCTCACGACGACGCAGAGTCTAAAGTGGTTTGGCAGCAGCTGCTACACCGAGCCAGGGACGAGCCAAACCTCCGCTCCCCGATGACGATATCCGCTCCCGGTTGGATGAAAATGATCCAGTCAATATCATATTCCCGCCCTCTGCAGAGGTGGAAGCCCTGTTTCGTGGCTATGATTGTTTGTCCGCAGCTATCGTGAGCATCCTAGACAACAGCGAAGTCCTGTACGAAAGTGCGTGGGCCGCCTCCGTGATGGTCTTTCGAATCAACGAAAATATAGTCGTCAAAGCCGGTCACGCGGCCTATGCAATAAAGGAGCACCAAACTCTGACATTCTTACAAAAACACTTGGCCAGTTTCCCGGTCCCAAAGCCACACGGTCTCATCCGTCTGGGTGTTTATAGCTTTTTGTTCACGAGTTACATTGGCGGCATCGACCTGGAAAAAGCATGGCCTCGACTGGGATGTTCTCAGAAGCATGAAATCTCTCATCAACTAGACATCCTCCTCACAGACCTCAGATCCCTGCCAGTTCCAGACGATGCCCCTCTCGGGGATGTTGCCGGTTGCGGTTGCGCAGACTTGCGGCGAACACAGCGTAAATCCACCGAGCAGATAATGAGCGTTGACGCTTTCCAAGAGTTCATCTTTTCCGGGTCTAACACAGCGTCGTCACTGTACACTGAACTCCTGCGCGACCTCATGCCACGGTCAACGAAGGTTGTTCTCACTCACGGAGACCTGCGTCCAGCGAATATAATGGTTAGGGAGAGGGATGACGGGACCTGGGGTATTGCAGGTATCATCGATTGGGAGTCAAGCGGGTTTTACCCCGAATATTGGGAAACGGTAAAGGCGACAAACCTACTGACGCCGAGGGAAGATTTCGACTGGTACAAGTACATACCGCGGTCAATCTCTCCCAGTCAGTATCCCATTCAGTGGCTGGTAGATCGAGTCTGGGATCGAAGCGCGGCCAACGGCTAGCACTAAGACTTTGCCTTTGCTCTCTACTGCCTGTGTTATCTGTACCTATGGTCGCCTTGTTCACGGCCGAGTCTGTACGCAGTTGGGTTTTCACTTCATTATCAGAGGTCGGCGACTTGAACAATGCTCTTCTACCTGCCGTCTTCACGAGAAACCAGCAAATGACTTTCTAGCGGCAGTGAAATTGGTCTCGATAAGAAAACACTTCTCACCAGATGCCTCGGAACACTAAGTGAATGTCGTTGTATCAAATCGTAGAAACAGATTCCTCATCGTGGTAGACAGCAACAGGGGCTGAATCCCCATTGCTACAGATTCGCGCACTGGCAGTTACGGTTCGCATATCTGTAGTAGGGAGGAAATTCCCAGTCGAGTAAGTCTCCTTTCCCAGGATGGTGATAAATCTTTCACTCCTTTACTCGTTAACCGGCAGGCAACCCAGGCCCGGAACGGAGCAGTCGTGGTATCCTGGAGAGTTTCAACAGCAGCCTCAACTTCCTCTCCAGAGGGGTAGAAAGCAGCCATATCGCTCCGAGAAGTTCATTATAAATAGACTCGACATGTGCTCCCCTTTGAATACATAACCATGTAGTGAGATCAGGAGCATCCGATTCTCAAGTCGCCTACGCCTACGGCCTTCTCATTTTCCGTACTTCCTGACCTTGACAGAGCGAAATGTTATCTCGTTCCAGTCAAGATCGTCGTCAATCCAAGCCCACGAAGAGGAAGACGGAGAAACATGAGAAGAAGTCCAAGGACAGCTCCAGCAAGAAGACCAGGAAGAACGAATCAAGCAAGAAGCCGGAGTCAACAGAGTATCTCGAGGATTCGCAAGCCGTAAACCTTTACTGCGCCGTCTACATGCCGGTTCTCGGCAACTACTATCACTGGGCATTCGCCATGAATCACCGCCAAACTAGACGTTGGCATATATTCCAGGTCATCCAAGAAGAGGAGGGGGCACCATTCATACGCAACGAGTGTCAGGCTGACCCCAACAGCTCGGCTAGCTGTCTTCGACCTCTCAAGTACTTGGGGCAGATGCGTGTCGAGTGCTGGGACTGGCTCATCCAGGCGGTTCCAGCCATCGCCGTTCCCGGCGTAGCTGCATCGTGGAACTGCCAGGATTACGTTATGGAGATATGGGAGTTGTTGCTAGATTACGGGGTGATAGATGAAGCCGCGTGGAATCACGGCTATCGAGCAATGTTACCATACTATGGTCAAGATTTCGGTGACCAAGGCGGCGAACATGAAGGCGAAGAGGATGGAGAAGACGAAAGAGGGGGAGAAGCCGGGGGTAGAGTCCTATCCGAGGCATTTGTTTATCATTCGGATGATGTAGCTTGACGCTGTCCTCGGCGGACGCCTCCGCCTGCAGATTGATAAGTACATTTAGTGTGCAGACATGTGCATGTATTTAAATGAGTTTTGGGGATGGTTTTATGAGACGATTCGAGGAGGCATCTCACTCACTTTCATCCCCCTGAATCAGTCTTCTTTCAGTAGTGGTGAGTTGGTTCGCAGTAGAGCTGTTCCTTCTGAATTCTTCATCCATCATGCCAAAGAAGAATGTACATCTATCATTCAACAAGGGCCAGATCGTAAGAAAGTCTAGTACGGTTGATGAGAAGGCGATGATACGATATCAAACGACGACGGCTTTGACTCAAGCTCGCCAATGTCCTCATCAGTAACCGTCGGATTGTAAAAGTTCCCCTTTCAAGACATCTGTCAAGAAGTCTGGCTTCCTCAACGTCGATCTGGAAGAGGGTTACCCTCGAAGGGTATCAGCGGCATAAGGAAGTCTTGGTGATACCCTCAGAGGTTACCTATCGAGGGTAAGTGATTTACTGATGATGTGATGTTAAGCAGGGACGGCCTTTCTTTGCAATAAGTGCCCTTGTCGGGCCATGAGACGTATGATCGTATGTGACGAAGAACAAAGGAACAAGCCCGTTCGTTCTTCAAGTCTGTGCTATTATAGTTGTGGATATGGATGGATAAATTTTCCGAGAGACTCTGTGCACCTGTGTTACGGATCACGACGTTCTCCCTTCCACACATCACCGCATAGAGGATATCCTTGCCGGTATAATCTACTATACAGATAGACGTTCTGAATACGCTAAAGAACTTGATAGAACATCATTCATGATATCGAGGCTGCGAGGTGCATCAGGTGCGAACCACTTGATACGAGCCCATCAGCAGGCATGTTCACTCCATCTGTTAACATGAGCAAGAACACAGATTCATGACACGGCATACGATGATCAACGCAATATCAGCCCTCCAGCTTTTTTCGCCAAAACTCATCCCTACAAGTCGTACGATTCGCCTTCCCCAGACAATTTACCTTAGACAGAAGGTCGGCTTCATACTCTGCTGTGATATTCGTCACACGAGCTACTCCAAAGTGGCAGACACCGCCGAAACCTACAGAGGATTCTCCTTCCCAGAGCTCATCTTGACAAAGATTCAGGGATGAAGACGCAGGTATAAGTAGAAGCAGGATGGCCGCCCCTTCAAGCATGGAAAGCAAAGAGCATCAGACTTGAAAAGAACGCCATCACTTTGCAAACTCGTCCATCAAAACAACAAAGCACGGAACAATGGCCGTCATCAAGAGCATCTCGTTGAGCCTCGCCGCCGTCCTCTTGAACTCGTCACTCTTCGTCAACGGCGAAAAGGCCAGGGTGAGACCGATCGGCAAGGACGTCACTATCCAGGGCAACAAGGTTTCGTGGATTTCCGACGGCTTCAAGGATAGCTTCGAGTGCGATAGCCCCAAGATCCTCTGCCTTAGTGATGACAAGACGAGGGCTGCCTGCTGTGAGGAGAAGAATTCGCTCAAGGGGTCGGTCGACACCGACTTTTACTGCTGTGCCGACGGTCATGATATGGTCGGCTCCAAGGAGGTCGGCTATAGCTGCTGCCCTGTTGGCCAGCAGTTTGACGGCAAGGTCTGTAAGCTCGTCTGCTCCAACGGCAAGGTCCTTGTCAATGGCAAGTGTGCCTGTCCCGAGGGCCAGGACGAGGCGGCGGACGGTAGTTGCAAGCCGTCTTCTACGTGCTCGTCTGGCCTGAAGACTGGTAAGTTCAAGACCCTTGCTCAAGACGGAAGCTGGATAACATTCTCTGATACATATGGTGCACAGGCAAATGCTACATGTTCAAGGGCGAGACCGGACGTCGACTTGCGTACAGAAACAAGCAGTACTCGGAGACGATGCCTCACAAAGACGCCATCCCAGGCAAGTTCCAGCTCTGCCGAGACGAGAAGTGCACGCCGGGCATGTCCATCAACCCCAGCGATGAACTTCACATCCGAGACATCCACGGGACTCCCCCCGATGGCAAGGACGCAAATCAATGGCTGAACAACGCCGGCGGAGGCAACCACCTGGGCAAGACGCCCAAGTATGCCGAGTCCGGAAACTTCACCATCACCAGGTGGCCTTGCGGCAAGTACTGCCTCAGCGGACTCGTCACCGGCCTCGGACCGGCCTGCCCCAGCGAGGACCCTTCCATCACCTTCTACCGCACCCTGACAGAGGCCTGTGTAGAGTATGAGCTGCTGGAGGTTCCCTGCAAGATCCGGGACAAGGCCAACAACTGCATCTGGAAGAACAGCAAGAGCCAATGCTGCGGCAAGACGGAATGCACCGCTCCAGACGAAGGTGAGCCCGAGCCTTCTCCTCAACCCTCGCCCTCGTCGTCGCCCTCATCGCCCTCGTCGTCGTCTTCGACTTCAGCGGCTCCCCCTTCAGAGACGAAGCCTTCCGAGGGAAAGATCTGCCCGGATAAGCACGGCTCGACCCTCGAGGCCAACGGCATCGGCTTCCGCATCCTCTGCGGCTGGTACTACGCGGCCAAGGACAAGCTCAAGGAGGAAAAGAGCGTGAGGGACCCCCTTTCATGTCACGCGAAATGTGCCCTCGACAAGAAGTGTCAAGGTGCAAACTTTGACTGGTCCAACTTTTACTGCTCGCATCAGATAGACTGGCAGGCTGAGATGAAGGATGGAGGAAATTCCACCGGTTGCGTCACTTTCCATCCGACCAAGCCGCGGCCCATCTAGAGGGGGGTTTGCCAGGGCTATGACTTTACTGAGTCAAGTAGTGATTAGAGGCTGAAGAGGTCTGAAAGAGATAAAGAAGTGCTAGATCGAAAAGAAGACATTCATCCAGTGTCGTGATTCCACGCTGTTTTCGTCTAGAAAAGTCGGATGTTGGTATATCGTGTGATTATACAGAGGTGTCCATGTTGTCCTGGCGTTGGAAATGAACCTACCTGAAGTAGGAAAGCTCTCAACAAGCTCTTGCACGGTACATTGAAGCTATTTACGTCGTCGGAGAGGAGATTGTAGAGGACGATGAAGTTTCGAAGCAATAGTGATGAACATAGCGAGAGACAAGCTGTCGTGAAGCGACGTACGGACTTGCAACATCCGACATACATGAGTATGTATGTTATGCGAGAAAGATCATCTTGTCTTTGACATTCTCTTACGCTTCAGCAACAGACAACTGTCTTCTTCTTCACACTCGTTCCCATCCCCAAGAGAGAAGAAAGGGAAAAGGGGGGCGACGTTACACCATTAACCTTGACCCTTCAACCTTTAGTCCCGTCAAAGGCCGGTTCTGACTTGCTGGCTTTTGAGGAGAGCCATAGATATCCATATAGCGGCAGAGGCTATCGACGGGGATGGCCGGGTCAACATCTCGAAAGAGGGTGATTCCAAGTGGTGACCGTGGCGTGATGCTAAGTTTCTTGAACCAACTTTACACAGACATATTAAGAATAGCACACGATGGAGCTGTTTCTCTCCGGCCATCATTGGTGTAAGTTGCTTCATTTCAAGGGTCAAGGACGACTTCCGAGCGGCTACAGTCGGCAATCATCATCATCACCACAGCGGCGTTTTCAGCGTCATGGGATACGGCGCCCGCAAGACTGCGGCCATGACTGTTGATCCTTTGATATTCGGTATGAAGTATACATGTGAGTATTAAGCGTTCGAGAGACGGCTCAAATGAGCGCCTATCAAAGTCCCGTAAGGTGACTATACATATAGCCTTTGGTTTCAGGCGAGAGACGTCAATAGCCTTATTCATTTCCTAGAGATGTTGCTGTAGCCCAGATCTCGGCCAAAGTGTAATCAAGTCGCACGAGTTTCCAACAATTCCTAATTCCTAGAGTGCAGATACAATCTACAGTAATTACTCTACGTTACAGGTCCTTCTCTGAGCGTGTACATATGTATGTGCATACTCTTGATGCCTCTATCCAGTACTTACACGTATTACAAGGAGCGAAGTAGGCTCTCTGTGTCTAGGTAACCAGCCCATATCCATCTCAGTGGATATTCCGTAGCCAGCACTGAGACAGCTATATAGGTTCACTAAACAGGTTGTCTATAGGAGACGAATCTTATTCAATTCCCGGCTGATATCACAGGCTTTCCCACTCTCTCATCCTTCTGTTGAGATGAGAAGCAGCACAGTGTTCTTATTACCGGTGTCTGCTCATTTCAAACTCTTGCTTCGGCAGAAAAGTAACTTGATAGAAGAGGCCGTGGAACAGCTTATACTGTTCACTTCTTATATGAGCAAAGTCATCTCATCCTTCCCCCATTACTGCCTACCTAGGTACCTACATACTCATCTCCGCCCGGCGAAAAGTTATATAAGGACCCTCGCTTTGCCAGCTCTTTA
The DNA here is from genome assembly GCA_003339455.1 of Ophiocordyceps camponoti-leonardi (nom. inval.). Taxonomy (NCBI): domain Eukaryota; kingdom Fungi; phylum Ascomycota; class Sordariomycetes; order Hypocreales; family Ophiocordycipitaceae; genus Ophiocordyceps; species Ophiocordyceps camponoti-leonardi. Next base: position 68,983 of record PDHP01000114.1, on the reverse strand, counting down.
AATGACACTTTGAACCCTTCTCGTCTTGCACTTACAATGCGCGGTCTCACGGCCTTGACCCTAGCTGGCCACCTCTGGCTCGGGTGGTTCGAACCCGTCATCTCTTCCGAAGCCAAGTCTCTCTCCCGTCGACAAGCTAGGAACTACATCAACTTCGTCTACCGCGGAGACGACAGAACACCATGGGAAGTCAGAGAAGCAGGCGGTTTCCGGCCCTGGGGCGAAGGCTGGGAAGACGAGTCATTCTTCCGTATAGACCGGCACTACAACGCCGGGCCGAGCGGTTGCGGCCGTCAAGACTTTGACGATCCGGCTTTCTTCTGGAGGACGGCTTACGTCTCGTTGGCTATGGATAGATATAAAGCCAGCACGTATGGAGTATGGCTTTACGAGATACGCGCCACGCCCAACATCCTGGACGGGGGAAACGCCGATGGCGAAGTCATGGCGCTGGGGGGCGTTCACTGGCGGCAGATAAGGAGATATACGCAGATGAGAGACAGGACTGGGTTGGAAGACCGAGTTGATGATTCGATGTGGCTCGACAACCCAGATTACGACTTCGATCTCTACGAACGGTCCCCGTCGGCTGCTCTATGCGGCCTCAGCATGGATTACCCTGACGAGCTCGAGTCTGGTGTCGTCAGACCGGGCGGGATGGACGCGATGAGAGCAGGTCATCAGTTCATGAGCAACACCATGGGCATACGCGAACTATATGGCAACTTTCCGCCGCAGTTTCAGCAGTATCCGCTCAACTACGATATCCCCAGGCCATCCTTTACATCGCTGCCGCCATGGGAGGGTAAGAGGTCTTTGCCGTCTGTGGAAGGAAAGGGATAGAGACAACTAACGTCACGATAGAAGACGAACGACGTTTACGACTGTTTCTCGACACCGAGCTGCAGAACCTTCCGGTGCAATGCCGACGAGCTCTACAAGATGCCTTTATCTGGGGACTGGATCAGATGTCTTGCGACACGGCCATACGCAATCAGGTGGCTACTGCCTGTGGCGTTCCTGCAGGTGGTAAGTCAATTGTTGTTGTGGTTGTTCTTCGAAGCACCAACTGAGAGTCGATGGCGCGCATTAGGACCGATCAAGAGGCCGTGCTGCAATATCGCTGCTTCACTAGAGATGGCGATGCACATGAACGCGGCCGGCGATGACTTCACCTCTTTCAACACTGGTCTGCAGCCTATGCAGTCTGGCCAGGACTCATGCTCCGATTGTACGTGAACCCATAGGCCGAAAGACACTGTCACATACTGATGTCTTCATCTTTAGCCCGACGAGTCGAGCGCTTCTGGCAACAGGTTGAACGTTATGAACGCTCAGACAGGGAGCTTCTGAGAAACCTGTTTCCTCAACTCAGCATCAACCTCATCCACGCCCTGGCCGACGGCTCGTGTACCCAGCGCAGATCTGGAAACATGGATAACAGTAGGTGACTATTCGAATTTATCTAGATCCTTTCTCTTACTGACAGATCAACAGGGTTTGCAAGGGTGTCATTGGTACAGGGTGTTTGCTGCACTCTGATGAACCAGCTGCCGGATGTTGATCCTACTCAATCGCGACACAACCCTTGGGACTCTCAACCAGAGAGACATGACGTCTCGAATAACCAAGGTTACGGGCCTAGGAATGACTACCCTGATTACCGGTCAAATGACGACCTCTGGAATTACGAAGGCTCTTGGGGCGATGGGCCTGCACGTGGTTTCTCATCAAACGATGGACCAAACTATGGTGCCTCGAGATACGACTCAAACGACGGCTCGTGGGATAGATGGAACCAATACCCCAACCGTGGCTCGAACCGAGAGGTCGGGCGTCCTATGGCTCAGATCTCCTCGGTAGTAGTGCGCAACATCGACGACGAAAACCCGGGCAACCTGTTCGGACAGATTCATGTGACAGACCGACTGGGCGAGCAAGTCATCTACAAAGTCGAACCCCAGTACGCGTACGAAGTCCGGCCAGGGGAGAAGATCAAGCTGGAGGGACCGAAGCGACCGATCGAGGCCGACACCACCTTCTTCATCGACTTTGATCTATGGGACTGGGACGGAGACTGGTCCTCCAACGACAAGATCAGCGGCGGTCGTTTCACGTGGGACGTCGCGAACCCTCCGGCAGCCTACGACAAGATGGTGCAGAGGACCATCCGAGGACCCAATGGAGAGATCTCGATGGAGCTGATGGTGATACGAAACGCGGTAGCGGCGCACATCGAAATCTTCATCATCAACGGAGACGATGAGAATCCGGTCAACGTGTTTGGTAAAGTCCAGGTGACGGCCAAACATTTCGACCACCTCGTTTTCGACAGGAACGAGGAAAACATGAGGAACGTCAGTCCCGGAGAGGCGATCCCGCTGATGACCGACATCTTCGCCATGCCGTTGCGTCAGTCGATGGAGGTCCGGCTCGATCTCTGGGATTTTGACAGCTCGTCTGCTAATGATGAGATTGCGAGGGAGACGCTTACCTTTTGGTCTCAGCTTGGTGGTAAGTCGAGGCAGACGGCGAAGGGGACGTATGGTAGGGTGGACGTGCAGGTTACCTGGCTCTAGGGGAAGGTTTCTTGTTATGTGTATATGATTGAGGAGGAAGTTTATAGGGGGGCGTGGCTTTGAGTAGAGGAAGCCGTCGGTGAAGTGAGTAGAGAACAAGAGAGAATCTATAAGAGAGGGTTCGAGATTCAGTTGAAAGCGAATACCTTTCTCCCTACACCCTTGCCTTTAGACTTCCGGTCACACACACACACGCGCACAGAGAGAGATAGAGAGATAGAGAGAGACAGAGTTAGGAATATCCCCAAGGCTGACAGGTGAAATTGCGTGCTCTCTTCGATCTGTATGTATACCCAGATAATATACCCGCCGGAGAAAGACCCCAGTTGTTCTCGGAACCCTAGGTGCGCGTTCCCACACCACCCACCCATCAGTATCTATCTATCTACCCCCTTTGTTCATTATGCGATGAAGGAAAACCGCTCTCTCCACTAGCGTGAACTAAACTACTTACTATACTACGACCGCAATTCCTCCCTCGGGGGCCGAGGACCATCTTGTTGAGAGACAGGTTTAGCTTCTTCGCGCGCTAGACTCGACGGCATCCTCACAGACGTATCCGTACAGGCATCACCCCCTTTTCTACACGGACAAATTCGGACATGAAGCCGCCTCCCCTAATAGATACGGAGCCGGGAGATGCCAAAATAGCAGTAGGAAAGCTCCACACCCCATCTCAACGTCAAACTGCTCCATCTCGTTCGCCATCTCTGCAGTAGAAACTACTAGACAGCTAAGAAAAACTACTACTCAGTAGGCTGACGACGCCCGTGCGGGCCGTAACGACGTACGTACGTAGGTAGGCTGTACGCAGACGTTGAGATAGCCGGACAAGATGGACGCTAAAAAAAAGACGGACGCGCGTTATGTGAAAGGGAACGGAACAAGTCGTAGATGCCGCGAGGCAGACAAGGCACATCCGGTCCGGAACTACAGCATCATCTATGCTGTGATATCCATACTACAGAAAAGCTCTCCCTATAAGAAACGAAGAGGGAAACCCCCCTTTCATCATCAGCAATGAGTTCCCAACAGCCCATCATTCTTCCCCAGACAGCCGCCATGACCACCTGTCTATACAACGGCCGCTTCTTCCGGCACGCGGACTCGGCAAAGGACGAAGAAGGAGTCGACTTTGCCGACTTTCTCGTCATCGACGATGAATCAGGCACCATCAAGTTCATCGGCAACGGAGATATCCAACGCCCTGAAGATTGTACCGTTAAGCTTGACATGAAGAACCATGTCGTCACCTCAGGCTTTATAGACGGACACATGCACCTCCTCCAAACAGGCGAGTCTCTCAACAAGCTAGACATAAGCAAGCGAAAGTCGCTAGAGGAAATCCGCACCTCCATCCGTCAGTACGCTTCCGAAAAGCCGGACCTGGTACGCATCCTCGTCAAGGGCTGGCTTCAGGCCTCGACGGAAGGTCGGGCCCTGGCCAAAGACCTGGATGACCTTGACGGGAGAAACCGACCCATCTACATCGGCTCTGAAGACTCCCACTCGGCTTGGCTGAATACCGCGGCGCTGGAAGAGATCGGAGCTAAGAACATGGAAGATCCGCCCGGGGGAAAGATTGCTCGCGACGAGTGCGGGAACCCTACCGGCTTGCTGTCCGAGACGGCCGCCCTCGGCTTCCTATGGCCTTACCTCAGTAAGATCACGAGCCCGGAGGAGCGAATGCGGAATATCAGGGATGCCTTTGACGCGTATATCTCGTCTGGTTATACAGGGCTGGTCGAGCTCGCGACGGAGCCTACCACCTGGGACAGCCTAGTCGCCTTCCGGGATAAGCAGCCGGGGAAAAGACTTCCCATCGACCTGGCAGCCCACTGGCTCATCCTCCCTTCTAATTCCACAGAGGAGGATCTCCGAAACGTAGACCGAGCCATCGAGCTTCACAAGACGCACAACGTCAACACCTCGCGAGACTTTCGCATCGCGGGTATCAAAGTCTTGCTAGACGGCGTCGTCGACTCCTGCACGGCAGCCATGCAACAGCCGTACAGCCACAACGCTTCCCTCACGGGAAACCTGCTCTGGCAACCTCAGCAGCTGATGCCCGTTCTCCAAAGGGCCAGCGGCGCCGGCTTACAGATTGCCATGCACGCCATCGGCGACAAGGCCATCAAGCTAGCCGTCGACTCGCTCGAAAAGGTAGGCAACGCCACGGCCAGGCACCGCATCGAGCACCTCGAAACATGCAGCCCCGAAGATGCAAAGCGGTTAGGGCCGTTGGGTATCACGGCCTCGATCCAGCCGGCCCATCTCGACCCAGCCCTGATGGAGCAGTGGGACGTCTTCCTCGGGCCCGAACGTGTCCAGCAGGTCTTTCCCTACAGCGAGATGGCCCTCGCCGGGGCGCAGCTCGCTCTGGGGACCGACTCGCCGACGGCGCCTCTCCTCCCGTTGCCGAACCTCTACGTGGCGACGACGAGGCGTTCGTCGCGCCAGCCGCAGAGGACGGATAGGACGTCGGCCAAGTACGCGCTCGGCCTGGCCGCTGCCCTGTCCGGCGCGACGTACGGATCCGCTTACGCCTCCTTTGCCGATGGCTGGACCGGGTCGCTGGCTCCGGGTATGGCGGCCAACCTGGCCGTGGTGGACATGAGCTGGAACGCCTCGGAGCTGCTGCAGGCGACTGTCACCGAGACCTGGTTCGAGGGGAAGCGGATCTGGCCGAAGAAGTGAATTCAGCCTTTCGATGGAAGTGATGCGAGGAAAGGCTAGAGAAGGGAAATATCCGGGATAGAGAAAACATGGGTGTATACTGTAAAGTATGTAAGCTGCTTGCAGACTCGAATGAATGATGATTCGCGAATCACTATCCGACTTTCTCTCAAAAGTGTTAGTGATGATGAATGAAGGGTCCGTCGAGAGATATGTATGTATGTTGATCATGACGGAGTCGTGAGGATTGTTCATCAGCGATAAGACGCCCGGTTGACATCACACATCAACTTCATCTCTTGCATTCAGCCTCAACGACCGTCCAACCGCTTTCCGTTATTGACCTTGACTTATGACGCTATTTGTGCCTTAGTCGTTCAGCGGGAGAGGTCAGCGTTGGGCCGGATAGCTTCATGTCGGGCTTCTTTTCAAAAAGATCGAATTTCCGGCTACCTACCCTAGATACAATCATTGGCGTTGGCACCAATCCGGCAACAGTAGCGGCGATAGATCGGTACCTGCTACTACCTCCGTAGCACCATCTTCAGGCCGGATAAAACAGTACATCTCAGTCCTCATTATCACGCTCCGTCTCCAACTCGCGACTCGGCCAGCGCGGGGTGCCTTTTCCCGTCAAAGCCCCCCCCCCCTCAACTCCCCCCACCCCACCTTACGCAAAGCCTCGTCTTCCTCACCTTCATCGCCCTCGTTCACCAGCTCACCTACCAGTACCTTCCTACCTTCATCAGGGCGCCGAGGTCTCGAATATCAGCCTTGTCGCAGAAGCCCTCATTCGTCGTCTTATCCTTCGCTTTCTTCTTTTCTCCTCAGACGCTCTTCGCCTTCGCTAACTCGGCCTTGTGTTACCGTCGATCCCTTGCCTTGGGCCTTCGCTTTCGAGATGGCTCTCCCGAAGCGGATCGTGAAGGAGACTGAACGTCTGATGGCCGAGCCGTACGTCCCTTTTCTCTCACCTTGCCCCTCTGCTCCTCAAATCTCTATCACGATGCTAACGCTACCAACTAGCGTGCCCGGTATCAGCGCCATCCCCCACGACGACAACCTCCGCTATTTCGACGTCCAGATCCACGGCCCAAGCCAGTCTCCATACGAAGGTCTCTACCCTTTCCCACCCTCTCTGTTTTCCCACGCTTCACGACCGACTCCCTGAAACCAAGTCTGCTGACAAGAACCCGGTTTCAGGCGGAATCTTCAAGCTGGAACTCTTCCTACCAGATGATTACCCAATGACGCCCCCCAAGATTCGCTTCCTGACCAAGATCTTCCACCCCAACGTCGACAAGCTAGGCAGAATCTGCCTCGACGTCCTCAAGAGTAAGCCCAAAAAACTCATCCCTTCTCTCTCGTTCCCCTCTCCATTAACTAACCACCATCCTACCTCCAGACAACTGGTCCCCCGCCCTCCAAATCCGAACCATCCTCCTCTCGATCCAAGCCCTCCTCGGCGCCCCGAACCCCGACGATCCCCTCGCCGCCGACGTCGCCAAGAGCTGGAAACAGGACGAGCAGGCCGCCATCCTCGTGGCGAGAGATTGGACACTCAAGTACGCTAAGCCGTAGGGACAAGTTCGCGCACCCGCCGCACCTTGGGGGAAAAACAAAGCGGAGCACGACATGAGGGCATTGCGGGAGTTTTTTTTTTTTTCCGTCAACGGCTAGCTTTGTGTTGAAGCCTTTGCCGTAGCCTTTTAGTTTTCTTTGTTCTTTGACGTTCTTCCTTATGGTGTTTTCCTTATTACTTCAGTTGTTATTCTGGCTCTAGAGAAGCGTAGATGACCCGCTGGCTGTTCAGTCTGTGACTTGGTTTATGTTTTACTCGTGGTCTAGTCCATAAATATGACGACTTGCCATCCTGTAACTTTATTGTCTCTTCTATATAAATACAGCTGACTCCAAATCGCGAGCACGTTCGGTGTATCGCCTGTGTATGTTGGCTGAGAATCACCGACTGGACGTCACAAACCTAGCGCATCACGATAAAGTGGTAGAACAAATTATCTGCCCTTTCGAGCTCTCTTCTTCTGCCGATGCTAGGATACACCAAGGGGGGGGGAGTTAAAAAAAAAAGGAAACTCGGACACGGGGGGAGCGAGCATCGACTACACGATAGCCAAGTCGCCAAATTTCTCCTGCAGAGACAATCAGCGAGAACGAAAATGGAGTAGTCACTGGGGAAGGGAAAAACGGACCTTGTATCCCGGCACCATCCAGCGACCCTTGGAGATGAGCTGCGTAGTCTTCTCATCGATCGACTTCTCTGCCGCCGCGATATCATCCTGTAACCGGGCATCCCATCAGTTAGAAAAAACCGCACGCCATATCTCTGCACAAGGGGAGAGGCTTGAAAAAAAAAGAAGAGGACATACAACAGTGAGTTCGGAAAACGGCCGAGCCTCCTCGATATTCTTCAGCGTAGCAGCCAAGTCCTTGAGCTCAAGGTCAACAGCCTCCTTCGTCGCCTCAGCGTTCTTGACAGCCTCGGCCTCAAAGGCATCAATCGCCTTAATCTGACGCCCGACGTCGTACGTAACGGGCTTAAACGCCTTGAAGCGCTTCTCCATCTCGTCCACCACCGCCTTGTTCTTCAGTATCGATCGGTAGTGCGCGAAGTCGACGGTGGTCGCCTGCTCCGATAGCTGCTGCATCTTTCGCCGCGCGTCGTCGTTGCGCTTCTTGAACGCTTGCAGCGAAGAGGCCGTCTGGCCGCGGAGGCCGAGCGAGCTCGTCACTTTCGCCCAGTCGAGCTTGAGGGCTGCGCTTCGTTGCTGGTGTTGAACCGTTAGCCCCCGCCTCCTTCCACCACCGGTTGTTCCCTTGCTGCAACTTTCGCCGCAGCGCGGACTCGCCACTGAGTCGAGAATGGAGAGAATCTCTTGACTGAATTGAACTCACCGTCGCCATTCTGGTCGTGGTTCGAGCTTTGGCGTCTCGTGAAGGGGTGAATTGCTGTCGGTGGATCGTTTGACTTTGCCGAGAACGAGAAGAGCTCGGGAGACATCGACAACCGTTAGACGTCACGTGACATCATACGAGCTGCTTCCCTGGCCTCGCCATCCTAATAAACTAACAGCGTCAACACCTCATTGAAATTTACCATACATAGTATGTACGGGTTCCCCGAAACATGTTCGTAGGAGCGACATATGTACAGTTTCAGACGAATGTTGGTACGACGGAGTGAAATGGTTCGGCAATGTAGACAATAGACCTGCAATCAACTTTGCCACCCTCCATCGGGGCCTCACGACGACATCATCTTCAGAGCCCCTGCCACATGTTTGCCAAGTACATTTTCGCCCCCGTTCCGCTCTCATGGAGGACACACCTCTCTCATTCGCTGTAAACTGATACAAATCTATTCCTGGCTTCGAGATTCCCGTGTCAAAGAAGTGTCCATGACTAGATGCTCAAGGCCATGATAGAGTTGACGATGTCATTGTCGTTCTCCTTCAACGCCTTCACGGCCTTTTTGCGACTGACACTAGCCTGGGTCATGACCAGCTCAATGTCCTTATCCTCAAGGCCTTCGGCGTCAACCTCCTCGCCATCGTCGTCGTCGTCGTCCTTCTTGGCTTCTGTAGTCTCGGCAGCCTTGCTGGACTCGCCGTGGTTGTGACCAGAGTGATCGCCTTCGGCACCAGCTCCGGCGGCGGCGATTTGTTGGGCGGCAGCCTGCTGTGCGGTGGCGTTGACGTCCTCAATCTTGGCCTCGCCAAAGACACTGAAGCCGACACACAGGCTGTCAGTCGCAGAATCCTGTGTAAGGCTGGAAAAGGGTAGGGGTGAGATCTAACATGTAGGTATTGCTGTTGGGAGATTTATAAACCTCAGGCTGGTTGATGACGAACAAGATCTGTTCCGAGGAAATAAGTCAACACGACGACGACTAACCATGCAGGCATAAAATTGTCGCGGCACCAAAAAAAAAACGACGCACATTCTTGGGCCGACGTAGGGTAACGCGGGTGATGCCCGTGATCCGAGTAAGGTGCAGCTTCTCCAGAGCCTTGCGAGCCTTCTTCTCGTTGCGCGAATGAATCACCGCGGTCGAACCGGGCGGCAAGTTGCCAGTCTCCTCGGCGTCCGAGTCATCGCTGCTATCCTCGTGGTCCTCGACCGTGGGCTTCTGGACCTCATCGTCGGGAAGTTCTTCGACTCTGGGGTTCGCCATTGTGCGTGCTACGGACACGGCCGTTAGCTTACGGGGAGAGCTTTGCAGGGGGGAAAAGAAGGATAAAAAAAAGACAGTCTACGAAGCTGCCTCAGAGCGCATCTTCGTACCCGAGTCCAAGATGCTTCGTCACTTACAGGAAGAAACAAGCCCGAATCTTCAAGGTTGTTGGATGAAGCTTGCTCTTGTTTGTGAAAGAAAATCCCAAGTAGGGTTTGCTGCAGGTCGACAACTAAGCCCAATTAGGTAATCACGAATTTTCATTGTGCTAGCAGCCAGCTGCGTAGAAAAGAAGGGCAAAACCAAAGGCATTTATTAAAACGGCGGCACGCCAGCTCAACGGATTTTTAAAAGGTCACCAGCATAGAGAGCAGTGTCTTATTTACAGCTTCTTTCGCGCCAAAGAGGTAGCTTGGATTTTATTTGGATTTTCGGAATACTATCCGCGTTGACGCCGCTCATCGTGACGATGACATGTTGACATACAGCCCTCTTAAAAGACCCGGAGAAATAAAGAGGAGTGCAGTAGACTCTGCTGCTACTGCCATGCGATTTTTTTCCCTGCAGGAGCGAGCCCTTCGTTCCAACACCAGCCGCCGGCCTCCCCCTCCCCCTCCAGCCCTTGACTCCATGGTAATCAATACCGGTTATGCCGAGGCCTTGATCTTGGCCAGAGCCTTGCGCTCCTCGAATCGTCGCTGCTTCTTGAGTCGCATGACCTTGAAGCGGTCAAAGTCGGTCAGGGCCTTCCGTCGCTTCAGCTGGTCCCGCTTCTTGGCCCAGTTGCTCTTTTGCCATTTGGCGTCGATCTCGTTCTTTTCCCAGAGCTTCTTCAGCGTGCCATGGCGTGAGCCGCGAAGCAAGCCTTCGATGACGAACTGGGATAAGAGGCATTTGGACAGGGGAACGCATTGCCGGGGGACGGCGAGCTCGTTGTCTGGGGACGGGCCATCGACGAGAACCTGGAATGAGAATAAAGGTGTTAGGACATATCATGCCTTGGAAAAGTTTCCCGTCAGACGTACGCGCTTGTGGTCCACGATCTCAACAATAGCAGCCAGGCCGCCGGAAAAGGGGTGGTCGCCAGTGATGACCACGACGCGGCCGACCTCGACGAGGCGCCAGTTGGATCCCTCAATCACTGCTTCGCCCATTGTGACGTGCCTTTTGTCTTGTCAGCTGCGCCGATTTCTTTTGATGGTGAGAGGAACCCAGGGTCTGCGCACCGTTAGTCGAAGACGTGCTGTCGCAGTGTCGCTCCGAAGTGTGGTGTCTGAATTCGATGGTTCGGGTACTTGTGCGGGCGGAAAATCAGACATGCCCTAAGTTTTTGTCGGCGTTTTGTTCTGCCGGGCCCGGGCATTTTGGCTTGTGGATATCGGAAAACAACAGTGCACGGACCAGCCGTGTATAAATTCCGTTTCTCGCCAAAATTTTCTTCACCTCCAACCTGCTTCACTTCTCCTCTCTACTCTTGCCTTTCCTTCTCTCCAGTCGACGTTGATGTGAGGTCGGTAAGTTATTGAAACTTTTTCTTCTGCCGTTCTTCTCACCCTTCATCACCCGGCACACTTGTATGATGAGGTAATTTGCGATTGATTCTACCCGATGGCCCTCTTGCCGGAGTGGCTATATCGAGGAGATAGATGAGAACAATTCTTACATATCCTGACCTATCCTGCCCTTACGCACTTGACACTATCTATGGCGACCTAAGTGCGATGGACGATTCACTGACTGAGTCATAGATGTCGATGCACTGAGGTATTGCCAGGGGCATTGTTCACCAGTTTTCTCGATAGATATCTGAACGGGCATCTGGCTTTCAAAGTCGACAGGAAATAGTTGCTTCAGTATCATAGGTATGACAAATACTAGACTAGCAACACGAGTAAATTGCATTCGCCTCTGGCAAACGCCTTCATGTTTTCCACCACAACACTACCTACCGAATCAGATCCCTCTACTCCTTTCAGGCCTTGCCCTTTCTCTTCAGCATCTCTTCCTCCTCGGCTTGTATCTCAGCGTCGATCTTGGCGCCTTTGGAAGGCTCGTTGCCATGCGCCTTCGCCTGCGTCATGAGTTAGCTTTGTCGACCGTGCCAGGCCGGCCCGGAAATTGACGCACCGGAAGGGTCGGGTCTTTCTTTGACATGGCAGTCTCCTTGTCGTCAGCCGGCTCCCCTTTGCGCTGTGACAGCAGTCAGTGATGTTGAAGCTTGTGGTCGTGGCCAATGGCGAATCGCACCTCCTCGGCAGCCAACCGGTTCGAAATGGATCTTTGATCCTCTTGAATCGGCATTAGCATGAATCATTGGGTTATGTTGAGTAGCCGGGCGAGCACCTACTGGGATCGTTCAACTGATGCGAGTTGGGCTGGCCTTGCTCGTACCGCTCCCCAGAGTTGTCCGACTGCTTCGAGTTGCGCTGATCGCCTGCCTCGTACACGCCTCGGTTGCCAACGCTCGAGTTTCCAGACATGTTGAGATGCGTGAATCAGTCGAATCTAAGCAGGATCTGAAGGTTCGAAGGAGAGTTCCGAGAAGAGACGAAGAACCAAACAGGTGGTAAGTGCCTCTACTTAAGAAGGAGCGCATCGCTCCACACTCATACATACATACGTCATCACTCAAAAGGGCATCGAGGTTAGCGAACGCTACGTCATTGACACGATCGATGCATAACCGTAGTCTATCCGGCCGACGTAAGACCATGTTCTCGAAGTTGTGTTGAAAGTCAGTTGCTTCCTCTGCGAGCATGCTTTCTCGTCAGCATGGAGTTTGACATGAAAGCCGTTCAGGGTCTTGGTGCTGTCGCGAGCCGTTGATGATCACTAGAAGGAGGCTTCCGTCGCCGAAGCAAACCTGACAAGTTATCAAGAAGCTCCTTGGCTACGCTATCCCTTGCATCTGGCTTCACGGGCGTAACGTGAGGGTCCAACTCGATGCCCGTATGCGGCTTTCCGTCGACCCCGATGTACTGCCCGTAACTGAGCGTCTCCCCTCGCAGCGTCTCGTTCGCGTCGGCGACGATACGACTAGGCGCCACGTATGCTATTATGGAGGCGATGGAAGTGGGCATCCGAGGAAGAACACGCACGGCTGGCCTCGCGTAAATAACGACGGCGACGACCATGTTGACGACCATGACCGCCAGGCTTATGATCAGCGAGGTCCGGTCGAGGAAGATGCGCGTCTCGGTGGCCAGTCTCGCTCCGTCGACGCTTTCGCCGGCGCGGGCCGCGTTGAATAGATCAGGATGCTGTCCGAGAAAGATGGCGAAGCCTTGGCGATAAATCTCCTCGACGGTTGGTAAAAGTTCAGTCGCGTTGGGTGGCGGATTGGTCGCGTTGAGGAAGTCTCGCGAGCCACCTCTTGACGCTGAGATCAGCAACGATATCCAATTTCTAGCGTGCGGCATAGGGTGCCAGTCGGTGTTTTGGTCGAAGTCCATGGCATATCTTAACAGAAGCCGTCTGTGTACGGTAAAATCCGGATAGTCAAAGACCAGCTCATCATCGTTGATTCGGCTGTAGGAGTCGACATTGCCCGTCTCGTCAACAGTAACGTTGAATAAGGCCGTACGAAGTAAGGGCCGACAATGCAGCGCAGTAGCCTCAGGCGAATATCGACTCGAATTCGTGTCCCTGGCTACCGCATAACCTGGGCACGAGGTCATTGCCCTGGCCCAAGCGAGAACGAAGTCGAACTCGCAGGCTCCAGTATCGTTCAGCCTAGACGGTATAGCCAGCTCGCGTGAGCAGTGGCTGGGTTCGGATGTGGATGACGAACTTGCGGAGCTTTTTGGCCCATTATCCCACTCCTGGGCAGCTAGAGACAGGGCGCTCGGACACTCCGGATTCTGCTCTCCCTGAGGCGGTGACAGTCGGTGCAAAGGGATGCAATTGGCCTGGGCTCCGAGGCCACGGGTGATCACCGTGTACTTGGCAGTCTCGGCACTCCTGTCAAATTGATGAGGGAGGAAGAAGTAGTCTTTGGACGTCCAGCGGGGGAGAGGCGTGTTGGTCGAGGTCTTCTCAGCATACAAGAGAAAGGTGTCGTTCCTGGGAACAATACCCTTGTTGGCCTGGTGGAAGTTCAGGAGAGATTCGTTGTTGAATGAAGGTGCGACCATAGGCTCGAAGCGTTGAGTGTATCTGATGACAGCAATGTTCTCGCTGAACAGAGTACCGAGACTGATGCCGAGAAGATTCGCAAGTAAGGTCGTCAAGCAAAGCATCGCCAAAACGAAGTGACGTGCCTTGATGGCTCTCCAAACCGTCAACTGCGGAGGGATGGCGGAATATGTTGTCTCGATCGTCCTGTCTGGGCGCGCCTTGCCTGCGCAAAGCTGTCGAAAGGGCTCTAAGAGGCAGAACTGCCTGTTTATCAGGACCCAGAAGGCTTCCAACAGGGTGGCGAAAAAGCTCGGTATGTATTTCTCCAAGATCTGAAGAAGCTCGAAATTATCCGTCGGACGAGGGAGTCCTAAATAGATGTTTTAGCACATGTAAGTGAAGTGGGTAGGGAAACCTGACTTGCCTCCTTGATAGGCCTCGACTGCCTTTACCACTGCGAGAAGAACAGTGGCAGTAGCCAGGATGAGAAAGAAGACGAAGCCTGCTTTTCGAGTGATTTCCAGTGGGCGTGTGTCTCTGATCACCTGCATTGATTGATCACGTCTTGTGTCATTTCCCGAATCTTCTTCTTCTTCTTCTTCTTCCTCCTCCTCCTCCATCTCATCCTCTGTCACCGTCAGGATATCCAGGTACGGCTGCTCACGGCCTGATGAAAGTCGAAACACCCTATCCGCCAAAACGGACTTGAGCGTCTTCTCATCGGCAAAGTCAAGTTTCTGAAAATTCCGGACGAGAACCTCACTGTAAGGGCCAAGGCGGCAAATGCGGGATATGGAGCTTGGATTCGACTTGAGGCGACATGGGAACCTCTGACAAAGCCTCAGAAGTATCAGGGCCCCTGCGGCATTGAGAAGAAGCAGCGCCTCGACGAGGGCGGAGAAAAGCCTGCTGACGATGATCCCACTCAGCGGAAAGGTGACGTTCGCGACATCGTTCGGCGCACGGTTCTCAGAAGGCGCGGCATTGAAGGGCCTCTCGAAGGCGCGGTAGTGAACAGCGAGGGCGAAGAGGAATTTCCGGACTTGTCCAACCTCGTACACCATCTGTGCCGGATCGACGAGCTCGCTTGTTGAAAGGTTCGTCCCCATGAAGAGGAACTTGAGCATATCAGACCCCATGTTCATGTCGGGGTAATTCAGGGGTTCGTTCATGGCTGCCAGCAAAGCCGAATTGGTCCGATCAAGTAAGTTCCCAGACTGGAAATTCAGCATTTGAATGTATTCTTCGAAACCAAACAGTGAGAATTTGCTCTCATTCAGGGGCAGACGCTCTGATACGGCCCGCAGCGAGCTCTCGTAGAGCTTAGAGGTGGCGGCAGAGACGGTGACGACGAAGTCCTGTTCATAGTACAGTCGTCGACAGACACGAGCTGAGATGGCGATTTCCGGATTCCCCGCGTTGGTCTTGTCCATGAAAAGCCTGGCAGATGCGAGCCCTACCAGTGACATGTTGCAGCCAGCTGCACCGGCTTCTTGTCCGTGGGGGGGCGACCAGAGCTTGTATTGAGCCATATCAGAACCGTAATACAAGCCAAAGGGCTTCGTATCATTTAACTTAGCGAGAACTTTGAAACTACACTTTCCATCGTCAGAAAAGCCGAAAGAGTATGCCTGGCCTTGGCGAATTGTTGCCGCTGGTATAGTGATAGTGGCACCTCTATCAACCGCGCCGTCTCCAGAAACAAGGCTCCCGTTGAGGTACATGAGTTTCGGAGGCCAGCAGTCGAACTCTGCCCAGAACTTGGTGGTTTTCGCCGTGATATTTGCGTTGGCGCGTCGGGACCGATCGTCTTGCTCGACGGAGAAGGGAGTGAGAGCGTACTCGCGCGTCGTGAAAAGCGGGAGCGTTCCGTGAAATCTCTGGATCATGTACGCATGCATGGCAAACTCGAAGCTGACGTCGGGTACCTGAGCCCTGGAGATGTTGTTTCTCGATGGGGGACTGAGGTTGATCGGCTCGTTGTGGATGAGGCTGCGAACGCCCATCACGGACGGCTGCAGCGGAGTGAGGACGAATAGTATGACCATCATCATGAGGCTGGACGTGAAGACGGCCCAGTGCCTACATTAAGCCGTTATAGGTTGATAGTATGAAGGAGAAGAAATTCTGAAGACACACCTCTTCTTCGCTGCCTTGCGGGCGGCAAAGACCACAAAGTCTTGAGGGTAGCTCAAGAAGAGAGAATCTCTGCCTCGTGCTCCCTGAGGTCTCGATAGAGCAAACCATGGCTGCATGCGTCTGACGTCTTGGTCCACCCACGACCACACCATGCTGTACAGCGTCGCCACGACTATCGGCGCATACTTTTGTGCCATCATGGCCGTTCGAGGAATCTCCTGGATGGAACGGGACAGCGCCAGTCCGCCGTGAGCACTGCTGCGTTGTGCCAGATACTCGAGGCAAGCGGCGAGGGAAAGCGAAACGCCGGCGAAGGAGACGAGGATCGGAGCCGTCATGGAAAGGGGTTTCCATCCTCGCCGTAACGTTGTGATGGTCCCTGCAAGTCGATAGGTCGTTCAGCATATATGTCTAGCCACGACTAAAAACTTGGAAGCTCAGGTCAAGGGAATACCGCGTGTTTTGCCTCCTCGCAGCCAATTATCATGTCTTCCTTGTGCCTCTTCTTTGGCCCTTACGCTCTCGGAAGTGGCATCGGCAGAGGATGAATCTTCGATGGACTCCTCGGCCAAGGTGCCGCTGCGACCAAGTATAGGCACAGATAGATGGTCCGCCATTTTGTCAAAAGGACGGTGTTTTGGATCTTGAACATGAACCGATGAGTCGATAACACTGACGATATTTGACCAATACCGAGGAGAAGGATGTGTTCGTGGCTACTAGGCAGTTTGGGGATGGAGAAATAACCACAACTACCCTATTTCTACTGTATCTGTCTACCTAACCGTAAGTCGCACGACATTGGGGGTCGGGAATAGAAATTCTTTCAAGGCTGACTGCGTCAAGTGTTTCCGAAGTGGAAAAGGGATGTTCGAGGATACGATTGGCTCTATGGGCTTCACTGCAGAACACGTACAGACCGACTTGAGACATAGCTGACGGCCCCCGACTACCTACTAACCCAACCGGCATCTCAAGCTCTATATCGGTACTATCCTGCGCAGATAAGGTCGGGCCGGAATCTCTGTTAGAACCTCGCCTCGACGGCCTTGCTTCGCCTCAAAGGCTGAGAGATGAGGGGGCTGCTTACCTGCTGTGTTACCGCTCCCTTCATCGTGTCTGGCTGGTAAGTTGGCAGTAAAGGCAGTGAGTGAGTGATGCGAATATCTCGTCCTAGGCCAAGGGACCAACGACGATCGTCCTTAACGCCCAAAAATAGGATCGTGAAAGGACAAACTTGACATCCTATCAATGTGATGACAAGTTTGTGGACAAGCAGCATGAGGAGTGATATCATCCGCCCGTCTTTCGTATCAGATCAGCCTGAAATGGCAGGACAAACAATCAGAGGCTCAGCTAGAAAACGTGCCGATTGAAGTCTTAATAAAGTCGCGAAGACGAAGTCTCTGACCTCAAACTTCAGCTTGACTTATGGTACGAACAGATTATCCCGGACAAACGAGGCTTGTAAGCCGATCGGTGCCATGACCGAGACTGAGATGTCATCTTTCGCACGCCACACCGGCAATTTTACGTTACTGTTTGTCGTTGTTCTCGGAGACTTTACTTTGTACCCGTAGGTCTTAGGCTCGTGTCTCGCCTACACGAGCCTAGGGCCTACGGATAGGTTCTTTCTTCTCTTATATCTCTTTATGTTCATGTACATATGCTCGCTAGTTGTGGTCGAAGCGATGGTCTCTACGTATATGCTTGACGTCCAGCAGGTTCCTATTAAGTGTGTGTTTACGCACGGATATTTGTGATTCCTTTCTTAAGCCGGGAGAAGACGATGTCGACTGTCTTGTGAGCCGGAGCAGGAGAGCAGGCATCAACCTACCTGGGCAGACGGTTAAGTAGTCCATCGCATCGCGGCACAAAAGAACGGCATCATGCATAGCTGTATGCCAATAACAAGCTGATAAAAGGACGTCATAATAGAAGAGCGACGCCTTTCCGCCCCTGTTCGAAGCCACCCAATGCATTCTATTTCGGGACCGCTCCAACACATCCCCCCCCCTGTCTCCTCTCCCATGTTCTTTCAGGCGACACGTGGGGCGGGATATGTATCCGGCGGCCTCCAATTCGCAGTCTTTTGACTTCGCCGCACTCTCCACCCCTGATACTACCGTACGTACGTACATACGCCCGTACATACGTGCAGAGCGATGACTCGGGAGGAAATGCGCTCATCTCTGGCTCGTGGATCGACTTGTAAAAGGGGTTTCTCCTTTTCAGGGGGTCCTTTCGTCGTCATAAAATGCAACGAGGTCTCTAAGAAGAGAGAGAGCCTGAGAGAGGGCACCCGTCACCATGGAGAGGTTGATATCCCTAGACGACGCCTTGACCGTCGCTGATCGGCTTGTGCTGACGAGACTTCTCCAAGACATCAAGGAAGCTGACAGTGATACCGGATCCGATGAAGTCAAGACGGATCAAGATGTCGCCGCTCTCAAGGCCAAGAGACATGTGCCGACAGTCTTCCTCTCGGTCGATGGCTGCCTTCCACTGCTGCAGCCCTACATCCGGTTGGCTCAAAAGGCGGCCCGTCACCAGACTGACGTCGTCATGATCACCCATCTGCTGCTTTACTTTTGTACGACGGTGCCGAGCGCCTTGCTTCTCTACCGGCACTTTAGCTTAGTCCATGGGTTGCTTCATGTCGCCATGCAGCTCTACTATATGGGTACCTACACGCTCATGATGCATCAGCACATCCATCAGCGAGGCATCCTGACCAAGAGCCTGGCTCTGATCGACAGATTGTTTCCTTACTTGCTCGATCCGCTCATGGGTCACACGTGGAACTCGTACTACTACCATCATGTCAAGCATCACCACGTGGAGAACAACGGGCCGGATGACCTATCGTCGACGATACGCTATCAGCGGGACAGCGTCCGCGATTTCGCCCGTTACGTCGGACGCTTCTTCTTTCTCGTCTGGCTCGAACTGCCGCTGTACTTTGTTCGGACGAAACGACCGACTATGGCGATGCGGGCCGGCGGCTGGGAGATTCTCACCTACCTCTTCTACCTGGCCATGGCAACAGTGTCATCCAAGGCCACGATATTCGTCTATCTAATACCCTTTTTGCTGATGCGATTGGGCCTGATGCTGGGAAACTGGGCACAGCATGCCTTTGTTGATTCGGAAGAGCCGGACTCGGACTTTCGGTCGAGCATCACGCTCATCGACGTTGCCGTGAGTTTTCCGGATGAAGAATTCGAAGAAATGAAAAGGCTGAACAGATCGTCGCAGAGCAATCGCTTCTGCTTCAACGACGGATATCACACGTCGCATCATCTCAACCCGCTCCGCCACTGGCGAGACCATCCAATCTCGTTTCTCGAGCAGAAGCAGACGTATGCCAGAGAGGGCGCTCTGGTGTTCCATAACATCGACTTCCTCTTCATCTCGCTCAGCCTGCTGCGCAAGGATTACGACCGCCTTGCGAGGTGCATGGTGCCTATGGGTGACCAGAGAGGTCTCGACTTGGAAGGGCGAGTCGCGTTGCTGAAGAGGCTGACCAGAAGGTTCAGCGAGGAGGACATGCGTGACAAGTTTCGACAGGGGTGAATATGAAAGGCATTTGCCGTTTATGCAGGTGATTATGACGAGAGGAGTCGGTTACTGGTTAATGGTTCATAGGCGGGAGAGTCGAAGAGAAGGAATTGATGAGAGAGGAAGCTGATGGACAGGGGAAAGGAGAGGGAAGGAGAGGAAAAAGGGGGACCACCGGTATTACTTCATCATCCTCATGCCATTGGCCGAGATGGAGTCGCTTGCTGTATGTAGCGGTGACCGGATCCGCCGGCTATGCGCCCACTCTGAACTAGGTTCTCGGAACAGTCCGTCCCGCACGTCCCGTGATCCGACGACGACGACGTTCGCACAGCTTGACGATACTTCCTTTGAACTTCAACAAAGAAAATCATCAGTGGCCGTCGTCATGTTCCGCTTCGTCAGTCGAGATGACCCTTTGCGAAAAGAAGTTTGGAAATTCTGACGCAGCAAGGTTACGCAGCGCAAAACCGCCGATGTCATCACCCTCTTCCATAGGCCCGGGTCCGCGGCCTCAAACCGGGTCGCCGACCTGCTGAAGAAGACATCGATCCAGCTGCAGACAGCCGCAGCGGAAAACAAGCCCTCTGAGCGCGAGCCCTTTGAGCTCGACGTCACCGAGGAGCTGCCCACCTCTGGCCAGGTCGAGACGATACTCGAGTATGCCGGTCCTCGGGGCATTCCCCGCGTCATCAGGGACGCGCGAGACCAGAAGGATGCGCTGCAGCGATTTAAGGAGAGCAAGGATAATTTCCTGCGTCCTATTGTGGGTTCAGTCGCACTCGGTGTGCTGCTCAGGCCGGTACTGACTCTCTGCTTTGCAGACTGTGGACTGGGACAAAGGCAAAGTTGTCGCTGGCGACAACGAATCCGAGATTCTGAAGCTGGTCTACGCGCGCAAAGAATGAGTGACGTCTGGCCTATTCATGTATCAATATCGTCTCTCAACTCTGTCCTTTCTTCGAGCATATAAATCAGCATTAGCGGTGCGATTCCTCAAATTGAATATCCTACCTGTGCATCTTGGACATTTCCATGACGACTCTACTTTCGTGCCCGGCGCGAGGTAAAAGGTCAAAAAGATAAAGGATATTTCCTTATGTTGTGCGTTTACCTTTGTGGCCTCATATATGAAAGAAAAAGCGTCAACTTTACGCTCAGCAGCTTCTGGAAAATAGCCACTTGGCCTTTGTGTGTGCAATATCGGCACACTCTGTCCTGATAAAAACATTGCAGGCCTCGAAAGCGTTTGCTCACTGTGTGATTGATCCCTTTCTTTTAGGTATACTGTTCCCTATCGCTCGGTTGTGGCAAACGCGTTCCGGGAACGCGTTTCCCCTGGCCATCTTCCCGCTGGTCAACTGCTGTTCGTCGTTGGCTCTACAGCTGGCTGAGAGATGCCTGAGGCTGCACTCTACAACCGTTAACCTTGCCAGTGGAATTTCTTCCCGGTCGAAAAATTTTCCAAACCCTTACCTCACTTTCTACCTCGCAAAATTTTCTTCCTCCTCTTCATCCTTCACCTTTCCCCCCAATCCACCATCCACCATCCACCATCCACCATCCCCTTCTGCATCGCACTTCTCTTCCCGACTTCCTCTCGTCATACAGCAAGCCTTCCTTTAACTGCCCTTTTATCTTGTCATCGCGAGACGTATCTTCTCGCTATCCTTCGGCAGAGTGATACTGCCTTTCGAGTTCATCGCTGGTGCTTTCTGAGAAATTGTGTTTCGCTTGCCTGCCACGGCACTCGATCATCACAAGACTCTCATCATCTACGATAGCTTGGCTCGAGAGTCCATCGACTCTTACGCTGCGGAGTATCGGGATAGCCTTTTGTGATCATTAAGCACCGTCGCCATCGCAACTCGTCATCGTCATACCATCACAAAATCAAACCCGGCCGTCTCATCCCCTCTTTCGTCTGATAACTTTGGACCGAAAGTTACAAGCTACTCGGACGGATCAGCCTTCTGTCAACAACAGTCGTTTGAACGGAAAGTATTATACATCATCTTGACCAATCACCAAAATGGCTGGCAACCCGGGATCGAATCCCAAAAGAAATACTTCGTGGAAGTTGTCCCTGGATGCTCCGCACACCGTGCTCGACGCATCTGGTTACCCAAGGGTCACTGCTGCAAGTCAGCCTGCCGAGCATCAGGCCGAGTTCGCTCAGTTCTACCCAAATGGCCTGCCGGTCACCTATCATATGCTGCATGGTCACGACTCGGGCGGAGTGCCTCAGCAGTACATGGAGAACCATCTTCCGGTTCGCTTTTACACCCATCCTCCGCCCCACGCCATCGGCAAGTTCTCGACCTTGTACGGGCACTACAAACAATTCAGTGTTCTCGGCGAGCTTCTGCCGGAGCGCCGCGTTCACCTCTGGAACAAGGATGAGATTCAGTCCGTTTGCAACTCGCTGCGTCAGATTTTCTGGGGCGACATGAAGACTCTCCGACGCCCGACTCGCTGGGACGATCTCTGGGAGTACTTTGACGCCGTCGACCTCTACCACTACGGTGTGCTCAACATCTGGAACGTCATGAATACGCTCTTTGACGAGAATTGCATGATACACACCAGCTGGCGGGCCGAGGTGTCGGTGGAAATCGGCCACTTCGTCGACGAATGGATGAAGGAAAAAGAGAACCAGGAGAAGCTCAAGGGATGGGACGAGATGAAAGGTCCGGTCTTGTGCTGCCTGACTTCATCCGACTGGAAACAGATTAGCAATCTTCAGGACGGTGAAATCGGCTTGCTCAGGTCCGCCCTCCAATACCGGCGTCAGACTCTGCTCTCGGGCAACGTCCCGCAAGCCAACAGGCCGGCGGCCGATCTCTTCACTGCCTATCAGACGAACAATCTGACGAACTGGCTCGGTAAGTTTTAAACAATTGTCACCAATACCTTTTTTGAAACTCTCGAGTTGGCTAACGGTACTTGCTATTACAGCTGATTCCCAGATTCTTGGCAGAAATGGCCTTCCCCCTCCGCCGGCTTCCGCGCCTTACCATGGCCCGCAGCCCGGGATGAACGCCACTGCCCCTTGCTTCGTCCGTTCCGGTGCACGTTCGGGGAGCAGGAATTTGTCTGATGGCGGGCAGAGAACGCCGTCTTCGTCTGCCGTCGAGGCTCTCCAGAAGTCATCTGCTGCTGCTGCGACGACGAAGCGTGCCGGCAAGACGGGCGATATTGTCATCTGTATGGGCAGCAGTCGCCCTCCTCCTGGCTGGGAAGACACGAAGTCTGGCGAATCTTCTTCGCAGAAGACGTCTGAAGAGGATCCGTCCAAGGACCCCGATCCGGCGGCGCCCAAGGGGCCCGAGAAGGATTCCAAATTCAAGACGACCGAGAAAGGAATCAAACCGAAGACGCTTGACCAGGAGTCCAAGGCCGCGGCGCCGAAGGCACCCGAGCGCGATGCCAAGCCCAAGACGTTTAAGAAGCAGTGGAAGCCGGCGTCCGCCAGAGTGTCTAAGCAGGAATCCAAGTCAGACACGGTCGAGAAGGAATCCAAGGCGGTCTCTTCCAGCAAGCTCGATTCGGAATCTGCGGCAAAGAAGAAAGACGCCCAGCCGGTCGTCGCTTCAGACAAGGGTAAGACGGAGTTGAAGGTCACTTCTGACGACAGCAATGTGAAGAAGGACTCCTCTGCGGCTCCCCTCTCGGGCTCTGATGCCCCTCAGAGCGTCGTTACCATGGTCCCGGAGCAGACGGACATCTCGAAGCCCGAGAAAGATGCAGCCCGCTGCATCGTGACCGAGTGCAAGGAAGATGCTGTGTCTGCCTTTGACGCGACCCCCGCCGAGACCGAAGCGCAGCCTGCCTAGATCGCAGGCGCAGCTGGTGTCGAGGGAGAGGGGTCGGACAGTCAGGCGACGAAGGAGGCTTCAAGCCAGGCAATGACCAAGGTGAGCAGTGATCCCGTCATGGCTTCTCCGGGGTCTTTCGCGAGCGGCAGCGTCCAAGGAGATCCTGAACATGAGCTGTCGCCAATTTCCCATGACCGGCCGCTTACTCGTCCGAAACAGCGCGATGGCCAAGTCCAGGGAAATCTTCAGCAAGCACAGCCGAAGCACGAGATGGCCGTCAGTTCCCCTCCGCAACTTGACTTGCACGCGCGGTCGAGATTCGGCCAGGGCCATTCTCACGATTCATGGATGCAGTCGCAGGGTCGTTCCAACTTGGCTCCCCGTGGCGGCGAGGGGACATCGCTGCCGTCCCGTCCGGCCGCACAGCTCGGCAGCTTTCAGCAGCGAAACTACACTGCTCCGTCAATCAGCCAGCGCGGTCCTCGAGTTGACTCTTCTACCGCTGTTGCTGCTTCTCCTCCCAGAGGAAGCGGCGGCGGCGGCGGCGGAAACTGGAACGGAGGTCGCAACGGTAAAGGCAGAGGCGGAGGACGGCCTTACGGACAGTCGAGATACGAAGCCGGTTATCACTCGCAGCCGGCAGATTTCTCTCACGATCATCAGCAGCCATGGAAGGACCCTTCGTGGCGTCGGCAGCCCAACGAGCCTCCGGCCACTCACGAGTGCCGCAACGAGAACCGAAACGGCAGCTTCGCCTACAGGCCTTGCCACTGTGCCCGTTGCAACGAACGCAACCGAAGTGTCTGGGTCACTGTCCATGAGCGGAATGAGATCCATCCCGCCGACGTTGGAGCTCGACTCCGTCACGGCATGGGCGGACGGTTCGGCGAGGTTGAAGCCGTGTTTCCGACGCCGAGCTACGACGGCCTGGGCTTCATCGTCAGGTGAGTTGGCAGACCAATGTGTTGAGTTGCCGTGGTAGAGGAATTGCTAACCAGCTTTCTTTCTCTTTTCAGGTTCCGAAACGAGTCGTCCGTGCCCATGGCTCTCGAATTCGCCTCGGGTCTTATCCCCGAGAGACAGCTTTCGCTTAATATCAGCGCCGTCCACGGCTCGAAATGGGTCAACTCTACCTGGCAGTTTCCCGTGCCGATGGCCCCCGACCAAGGCCGAATGCCGCCCGTCAACCCGGGTGCCGCCGTCGCCGCCGGTGGTTATCCTGTCCTGAACATGTACGGCATGCATCCGATCCCCGACCACTCAGCTCAGGCATCGCCCATGTATCCCGTCTTCCACGGACCCGTCAGCCCTCCCGTCGGCATGCCGGCGGCTCTTCCGATGGGGTACAACAACAATCACGGCAGCACCAGTCCCGTGATGATGGCGCCGCCTCCGGTAGCTTGCCGGCCTTATCACGACGATGGTCACAATTATAACCCGACGGTCCCCGCGAGCATTTCGCCCATTACCATTCTCAAGCCGGATAAGGGCGAGGATACGAAGGCGGTGGTGGATGAAGTGGCGCAGACGAAGCCGCCGTCTGAGGAGGCATTGGGTGGCAATGTCGTTGCTGCGAAGCCGTGCAGTCCGCTGAAGAAGACTCACGAGGCTCGCGTCTCGCTTCCGACGTTGTCGCCGAAGAAGGTGGTGAAGGAGGTCGAGAAGGAGGAAGCTCCTCCTTGCACTGTCCAGGTGCCGGATGCGATTGTCGATGACGTTGGCAAAGAGGCTGCTACTACGATGGATGTGAAGGAAGCCAATGTCGGAGAAGTCAAAGACGAAGGAGTCAAGGCCAAAGAGGCCAAGGTCGAAGAGACCAAGGTTGAAGAGACCAAGGTCGGAGAGGCCAAGGTGGAGGCATCCCAGGCCGAAGAGTCCAAGGCCGGTGAATCCAAGCTCGCGGACAACAACAAGCAGAAGAACACCAAGCACGCGACCGACCAGCAGAAGGAGTCTACTGTCGTCGAAGACAAGACGACGACGAAGGCAGGAAAAGATGTCGAGGTGCAACCCAAAGAGGAGAAGCAGAGGGTGCCAAGCATATTTACAGAAGAGCAGATTGAGGACCGCAGACGCGCTTGGGACAGAATCCCCATGCCCCTCAACCCGCAGAAAGCCAGGAAGCCTGCGGTCGAGTCGACGAGCAAGCCGACCGCGTCGAAGACGGAGCAGAAGCCTGCGTCTGACGCCATCAAAGCCGGCTCAGATGGAGGAGCATCGTCGGTGAAAGAGGCGCCGACGACGGATAAGGGCACCACCCGCCGTCAGGACGGGAATGCCCAGACGGTCGGTCCTCGCCATGAAAGAGGTCAGTCACAGGAATCGACGACGACAATTGGCCGCGATACGGCCAAGAAATCACGTCGGAAGAAGAACAAGTCGAGCCGGGGAACGCTCCCAACGATGTGGGGGCCGCAAGCTGGGGAAGGATCTCAGCAGCAGACTCCGTCGACTCCGAAAGCGGATGAGAAGAGACCCAAGTCGTCCATGTCGACGACAACGACCGGGTCACCCTCTACTTCTGTCCACGGCGCCGCAGCCGAAGAAGGGAGGGCTAGAGACAAGACGCCGTCGCGAGCCAGACAGGCCTATCGAGCGGACGCAGGTGGTTCCCTCCGACAGGAGAAGAAGCGACGGGGCCGCGCGCCTGCTGTCGATGATTTCGACAGCAGCTCTAATGGTACAATGACCCCGAGCTCCTCCTCGTCGTCCTCTTCCCTGACCTTATTGACGCCTCTGCAGCGACTACTGCAGCAGCAGCAGGAGCAACGGCGGGACTTAGAATCGCCCGCCGGGATCAACAGCAGCAGCATGGAGGAGGAAGCGCCCTGAAGACGGCTGTCAATACCCAAGCGAAGGCTACTGCCAACCGGCCGGATGCTCAGGGCAGCGACTCTTATCGTCGCGGTGGCTGAAAACCAGGTTGTGGATGTGGGATATACGGTGGGAGAGAAGGGGATGTGAGTGAGAGGAAAGGGGAGGGGAAGTAAAGACGAGAGATTTGTGCGTTTGCTATTCTTCTTTACCTTGAAGTCTCAGGTCTCGGGTGAGCGAGCTTGAGACGGATTTGTAGATAGGACATAGCCTCTTTATAAAAATGGTGTTGAAAAACAAAACCAATGATGTGCCTCTTTGTGTAAAAAAAATCGCCAGTAAGGATTTAAGATTTATAGGTATCTACAGAATTCACGACTCAACCGGCTGTACGAGACCGGTGACGGCCTCTTCAATCTGCTTATCTGCCATGCCATCGAGAGACGTGAACTTTTCCAACCCACGTTCTTATTATAAAGAAGAAAGAAGGAAGGAAAAGAAGTAGTGAAACGGATTAGCATGGACTGAATACATGAGTGAGAGAAAAGGGGGGAGGTAGTAGAAAAGGAGTGGTGTATACCATATCGTGCGAATACCCGGGGCGAAGTCCCCGTCCCGTCGCGGAGGAGGATAGGCGTATCGGGGTTATTCTTCTTCATCGTGGGGTACGCGCGAGTGAGGAACGATCTTTACTTCCTCATCATGAGCATTCACCTCGATTTCCATAATCACAGGTTCGCCTCCACGAGGACGAGATAGAGCCCGGATAGCTAGAACAGCCACGAGCAGGGGAAAAGAGAAAGGCCATACCGTAGAGGCGCGCTCTGCTCCGAAGTCTGGCAGAAGAGGAACCGCAATTCCTTCACGGACCTGGCGAATGCGTAGCGCGACATTGACTCTTTTTATGGGTTATCAGCTTCCGAGCTTTGTTCGTTGGTCGGGAAGCGAAGCTGTCGTTGAGATCATCGGTAGTTCGTTAGGTAGAGAGCCTCGGTGCATCTTTGCACGTGACGTTGACACAGTGTAATCGGATAAGCTTAATGATATCCGCACGCAGTACCTATTTTCACCAACTGACCTCCCTCCGTCCACGCCCGGCTCAAATAGCCCATCATCACCAACGCAAAGCAACATCACTTTCCCCTTCCCCCTTTCTCCTCTCCTCATACATAATCTCTTATAAATAAAGCTCGAGATGCTACCGATCTCAACCCTAACGCGCTCCACGCGGCCCTTTCTCCGAATCGCAAGCCGTGCCAATCCCACGACGACGACGTCGACGACGACGACTCGGTTCCGCGCGACGAGCAGACGATGGCAGAGCGGTAGCAGCGGTAGCAGCGGTAGTACCGCGCAAGAACAGCAGTATGGCTGGTTTCGTCGCATGTGGGAGAGCGAGGTTGGCTTCAAGACTGTTCACTTCTGGTACTTCGCTCCTCTTCTTCTTCTTCTTCTTCTTTCCAGCAGCATGCTAATCGAAAAAAACAAACAGGGCTCCCGTCATGAAGGTACGCCAATGAAAACCACAAATCATCCCATCGTCACCCATCTCTTCAGAAGAAAACTCACACGAAAATCCCTTTCCCAAAAAATAATGCAGTGGGCCCTCGTCCTCGCCGGCATCTCCGACTTCGCCCGCCCAGCTGAGAAGCTATCCGTCACCCAGAACTTCGCCCTCACCTGCACCGGCCTCATCTGGACCCGCTGGTGTCTCATCATCAAGCCGAAAAACTACCTGTCCGTTTCCCCCCCTTTATATCCTTTTCCCCTTCTCCCTGTCTCTCTCTATATATATATATACATCTATATACCCTTGCAAGAAGAAAATCTGCTTACCACGTCATAACCTTTGATCTTCTTCTTCTTCACCCCTTTCCACCCTTCTCTTTTACAGCCTCGCCGCCGTAAATTTCTTTCTCGGAATCGTCGGCGTCATCCAGCTCACTCGCATCGGCCTTCACACATCGTCTCAGAAAACTAGCACCATTGACAAGGTCAAGTCTTGAGGGAAAAAAACATCTTGTTTACCTTTTTTTGGTGTTTTCAGGGGTGGAAGGGAGAGGAGAGCATGGGGCAAAGGATACCTTACTCTGCTGTCTGCTTGCTACGGTTCAGGATATATGTATAAAGAAAGAAAGCAGGAAAAGGAAAAAGAGACATACATATATAGATGAACCTCAGAAAAAAAGAATCTCCTTTGTCTTCACGCCCCTTGGAAATCCCCCCTTAACAAACACAGTAACAAGAATCCAAATGACGCTCCCCTAAACGAACAAGAAAGAACCAGAAAAAGAAATCACGGCATGCGTCCGAACATCGAGCCCGTCACTTCATTAGGGTAGATGACCTTTCCCAATCGTCTCTCCAACATGGACAAGCAAGAAAAGCCTTTGCCCTCGCCGACGCCGCCGCGTACCGACCGACATGAAAGACGAGGACAAGAAAGATGAGCAGCATCATATAGAAGAAAAAAGAAACCAAACGGAGAGGGGACACAATAGATCGATCCGGGAAAAAGAGAACAAGAAGAAGAAGAGAAAAAAACGAAAGAAATCCTTCATCGCTCACTTCATCCCTTCATCCACATTCTCATCCTACCCCCTTTTTCATTCATAACGTCGTCAGTCCACGTGGCCGTCGTTGAGCAGCATCTCCAACACAATCTGCTTCCCGGCCTGCTCCGGATGGCACATGGCAATCTTGACGCTGCCCTTGCTGACGTCGCCCGCCGTGTTGTGACCGTTGGCCTGCTGCGCCGCGTTGCCCCCTGTCGGCCCCCCGATGCCGTAGTCGATGACGCGCACGTCCCTCCCCGCGATGATCTGCCTCAGCCGCCCGTTCTCCGCGTTCCGCACCTCGACGTAGTCGTCGTTGAACAGCAGCAGGTACTGTCCGTACATGGTCGCGCTCCGCGCCTTCTTCTGCTTGCCCGTGTACTCCATGATGAGCGTCCGGCTCACGTCGCCGTGCTTGTCGACGTAGACGGCGCAGTCCTCGTACGTCAGGATGAACTCGTTCTCGTTCAGCCGGAACATGCCCAGCGGCCGCTGATCCCGCACCCGCCCGGCGATGTTGGCAATCGCCGGCGCTTTGAGGTCCGGGATCGACATCGGCTGCTTCTTATCCAGCGTGAGCATCTCAACGCCCTTGGCCGTCGCCACCGCGATGTACGTCTGGAAGAGGCTCAGCGAGTAGCACTCCGTCGGCAGGTAGAATTCGTCAAAGTCGCGGAACGTGTCCGTGCTTCGAGCCGTCGCCCTGCGTCCGCCGCCGAACCGCGACCTCTTCTCCGTCGCCTTGTGCAGGATCGGCTCCAGCACCTTGAACGACGTGTGCAGACCCTCTTTGCGCTTGTAGAACACGAGCGTGCGGTCCTTCATCCGCGCCGTCGCAAAGTACGTCACGTCCTTGGCCAACCTCTGAGGCGCCCGTCGCGGGCTATCGTTGATGGGAGGCGCCAGGTCCGAGCTGGGCGCCACGACGTCGAGCGGATACGAGACGAGCGACTTGTCCGCGATGGCAAGGCACACCGCGAATTCTTCCAACACTGCCATCTGCGTCACCCGGGCCGTCTGCACAGTCTAATTGAAGATGAACCTCGTCAGCATCGAGTCACGGCTCGCCACCGCACGCACGACTCCTCTTACCCGACGCCATCCCCGGGGCTCGGCCGGGTCCGTAACGTAGATGCCGTAGTCGGTGCCGATGGCCAGCAGGCTCCTGCCAAACGCCGAAAACCCGGCAGCGCAGTTGACCTGAGCCCGGCAAACCGGCGCGATGCCCTGACACGAGCCCATGGTGCTCTCGAGGTCTTGGATGGCCCGATCGAGCGGCGTTCCCTTGACGTGGACGCCCGACATCTTGGTGTACACCGAGTTGGCGTCGTAATGAAACGAGGCGTCGGCGAGGACCCGCAGCCGGAACGGCTCCGCATTCTGCGAGAAGAGAGACTCCGCGTGTCTCGTCTTGGCGTCGATGATGCTCATGCACCAGTCCAATCGATCTCGGGCCGACGGCGCGTGGAGGGTATACACCTCGTGGCCGAGATGCTTCACCTTGAACGGATAGAGAACCTTGCCTTCGGCATCAAAGGACGTTACCGTGGTCAGGCTGTTCATCGACGACCCCGTGCCGGCACTCTCGAGGCCCTGCCGGCCCCCGCCGTTGCTGGCCGCCTTCTGGAGCTGCGTGCCGGATGCGGCCGCCGTCGTGGTACGGCCCAGCGGTGCCGTAATGACCTTTTGCTTCGTCACCGGCTCGTCGTTCATGCTCTCCAATAGCAACAGCGGCATCGGAATCGGCTGACGGAACAGATCCGCATCAGCTTCGAATCAGAGGGAAAAGGGGGGAGGGAAAGTGACAAAAAAAAACTCACCTCTCTCGACACGTCAAACTTCTTCTCCGACCGGCCGTCCTTCGTAAAGACCACCTTGGCCAAGATCAGGTAGTGGTCGAAGAGCAGCGCGTGCGTGTCGACCCAGCGCATTCCCTTGGACCCCATCCTCTGAAGCTCGCCCTGCTTGATCAGCGCCCTCCCCAGGTGATGGAGATTCAGCACCGACTGAAAGCCCGGTCGGAGGACGAGCATCTGGTCCAGCGCCATCATGTGCACCCGCGCTTCCGTCTCGGCCACCTTGGCGTCGCACTCGATCGTTACCGCCCTGATTTCCTGTATGGCCCTCTGGAGGTTCGTCTTCTCCTCGCTCTCGTCCACCGTGTTCTTCTCCACCGTCCCCAGAAGAAGAATGTAACGAGGCAGCCGCTGAATGGGGGCGAGCAGGAAATGCGTCCAGTCCTGCTTCGACGACGACTTGTCCTTGCGCATCTCCTCGTTGAACTTTTGAAACAGGACGTTTCGCTCCGATTCTTTCTGAAGCAAGTACTTCGCGCGCGGATAGCAAGCCGCATACTCGATGTAGTCCGACTTAGCCTTGCGTATCCACTCGCGAAAGATGTCGCTGAAGCCGACGATCCACGGCCCTTGAGCGTCTCGCCGGTGTCTGAGCCGGGACAGGAGATGCTGCTTGTGGACGGCCGAGACTGCGTCCATGTTGCCGAAGACGGCGTTGAAGAACTTCTCCTGCTTGTCGGGATGAATGATGGGCGGCTGCCGCGTCCGTAGGCTCTCCCGATAAATGTTGCGAAAAATGTCCAGCTGCTTCACGTAGTGATGCTCGCCCGTGACAATCTCGTGTAGGTTGTTCTGCCGCGCAATCTCCTTGACGCCCTTGGCGTTGATCTGTTCCGCCGTCAGGTTGTGGTAGACGTGCCACTCCTTCTTCTCGGCGTCGTCCGTCTCCAAGTCGTCCAGCTCAAACTTCCTGACCGTCCGCGTGCAGAGGTGCGAGTAGCAGTGGCCGCTCGTCTCGACGTGGTGAAGCTTGGGGGCATAGCAGCCCGATCCAGTCAGTTGCCAGAGCACGCCCGATATGTGCCCGTCGCCGAATTTAACCCACTCCTCGTCCGGGATCAAGAGACCAGACTCGAGCATGGATTGTACCAAATGGCCGCTGAGCGTCTCGGCATCTGCCAAGTTCATCGTGGGCACCTTGAAGGCAAACAAGTTGGTCACTGCCTCCTCCACCGTCTTCTCCTTGAGATCAATCTCCCCCTCGCCCATGAGACGGACCCAGGCCTCAATGGCACTGAGTGCCCACGGTTCGGAACACTTGCGGAAATCGGAGGCCGACAGCTTTGACGGCACAAACTTTTTCTTGCGCCCGCTGGGCAAAGTGATGCTGTCAAAGGCACCCGAGGAGAAGCCGGAACCGGAATCGTGCTCGGAGAGTATCGGCCCTTGCTGCAGAATCATTTGATGCTGGCGGTTGATCTTTTTGCGCTCCTCCGCCGCGTCCGTCCGCGACCTGGTAGGGGCTTGCACCTGAGGCGTGTGACTGTGTCCGGACAGCGAGATTGACCTCTCGGGCTGCAACATCTGCTGCGACGCCGGCTGATAAAATGCTTCCGGCGCCTCGGTCTGGTAGTAACGGGCATCGGCGCTGTGAGAGTGTTGATGCTGGTTCTGCGAATGAAGGCTGTTCTGAGCCGACAGCATCGAGCTGCTGTCCGAGCCGGGTGCCGGAGGGAGAGCCGGCAGCGGCCTGTTGGAGAGACCGGGGTGGTAGAAGAGATCTTGGTAGTCGTCCTTGGTGGGCGAGTCGGTGCCGCTCTGCCGCGAGTCTCCTGAGTGAACAGAGACCCTCTCCTCCCGGCCTTCGTCGAAACTCAGCCGCGAGGCCCTCGGGGCCCGCAGGCCGCCGGTGCCGACATAGTCCATCTCGGCGTTGAAGGGTGGCGGAGTGTGGTAGCCCTCGGCCGTTGAGCCGTTGTGGCCTGGGATCGGCAACGGTCGCGGACGCTCCGGCACAGAGGATGCGCTCACGTAGGATCCGACGCGATCGCCGTAAGCTAATCTACCGGCATGACCACCACTCAGCATGCCCAGGTCGACGGTGCTCCCAAAATCGCTATCACTGCTGACATCCTGCAGGTCCGGGGGTGGGGGCAGGGTTTTGTTTGAGGGCACGAAGGCGTTCCCGCTAAACCATTGGTCGTCCAATTCGGCCTGCCGCATCGCCAATAGGCCAGCGGTTCCTTCGGGATCGTCGTCGTCATCCTCGTAATCATAGTGGGCGGGAGATCTGCCTGGAGACGTCGGCGTTGCCGAGGGAGAGTGCGACGAGACGTACTGATGCCCCCGGTCGATGTGCTCGCGAGACGGCTGTCCGTTGAATGGAGATGGGCGCCGACGGGACCGGTGACTGCTCTCGCCCAGCTCTGCCTCGATTTCTTCCATGATGCTCTCCGGCGTCACCCGCTCCATGTTGCGATCCCTGCCGAGGGGCCGGCCATTGGCGTCCCAGTAAGGCTCCTCGGCCAAATCGTCCACCGGCCGGCTCGGGAGCGGAGCATTGGTCGGGTGTCTCTGTAGCCCGGACGGCGACTGCGATGGCATGTACGGAGAAGCTCGAGAAGACTGCTGCGAGTCTGAACGCATGGGGTAGCCGGGATAGGAGGGCTGGTCCTGAAAGTTGGGCCCGACGGGGATTTGCGACGTGGTCGGATACGGGAGGTGAGAGACGGGAACGTGTGAAACCGGAGTTTGGGCGTCAGCAGCGGCTCCGTAGGAGGCGTACTGGGAAGGATCATAGGTGAAGGAGTGGGTGTGAGGTTGAAGAGGGCCAGGCGAGGCACCGGTGGAGGACATGTACTGAGGAAAGGCTGCTGTGTAGGCCGACGCCGGCGACTGGCCATGTGGTGCGGCACCAGCGTACCCTTGCTCCTGGGGGTAGCCGGGATAGACAGGCTGGCGCTGATGGCCGTTGGTGTCTGCGTATGCGGCGGGATTGTAGGCTTGCGGGGCGTAGCCGGCGGGAGGAGAGGTGCCGTACGAACTGCCGGAGTATCGCGGGGACGAATGGTGATGAGGGAGGGCGGTCGACGGCGAATGGCGATGGGCGGTCGACGAGGATTGAGTGAAGGCTTGAGGGTTGTAGGTGGAATGAGACGGTGGCGTACGGGGCGTGGTACTCTGATACTGGCGTTGGTAGCCAGACAGGGCGCTGTTGGTGGAACCAAATGGCGAGGGGCCGGCTGGGGAACCGGAACCGGCCGACCTGTCGAAGAAGAGTTCGTCCTCGGTGGGGGGTTGGGGAGGGGCAGAGGGCGACTGAGGACCGTAGTAGGCGGCATCGTCGCCGCTGTTGAAGCTCAAACGGCGACCGACAGCCTGGCGGTCGGGCCGTTGACCAGGCACGGGATACTGGACGGGAGGGACGTGGCCATAACGGCGCTGATCGTCGGCGCGGAACGACATGTCGAGAGGAAGTCGGCGATGGCAGCACGCCGTAGCGGAGAGGGCGGCGGCATCGACGAGCGGGAAGAGGCGTCCACCACCGCCAGGTCCAGCGGCGGCCTGATGGTCATACGCCTCGTCGGTCGACAACCGGGCTGGGGCTCAGCCGCGCGGCGCAGCGGCTCTCAGACGTTCAGTCAGGTTTTGATGGTTGTGCGATGGCTGGCGGTATGGTCACAAGGTAAGAAGAAAAAAAATACAGTGACAGCGATAGGAGCGAAGAGGGCGAAACAGCGAAAAGGAAAAGGGGGAAGGAGAAGGGTGAAAGGTTTCCCGTACGCTGGGGATGGATGAAGAACGTCGTCGGCGAGGGCGAGGGCGCGAGGGGCAAAGACGAAGACGAGGGGTGTCGAAGATGGTAGTGTGCAGTGGTAGGTAGGTTGGGATCTCGGTATGGTGGATGAATTCTAGGTGGTGGTTTGCAGGTGGCAGGGCCCTACAGGCGCTGGCCTAGCCATAATACAGAGGGGCCGCGGCGGGGGGGGGGGGGGGGGGAGGATACCGAATACCTCTACGGATATTCCGCACGGAAGGGGGGCTCGCCCGTACCGGGTACCAGCACCGGAAGGCCCAGAAACTGGCACAAGGCTTCGAACAGTGATGAATAAAAACCCCTCGTCCTGCTCAGATCAGAATGAGTAGGGATAGGGAGGGGGGGGGGGGGGGGGAATCTTTCAGCTAGTACGGACAGTAAAAGGCTGAGATGCATACCGATCGGCCTAGATCCCCATACGTGGCGTCTGGCCTCACTCACTCTCAGAGCGCGAGGGAGCGCGACGCCGTCGATAGACCGCCTCGCTAGGCTCGTCCGATATCACTAGCGTCGACGGGAGATGCCAGGCCCAGGTAGTGCCGTGGTAGTAGGTACTAGTAGCCGGTACTTTGGGCTCTCCAGTCACGGTAGCGTCCTCGTTACAAGTTGTTAGTACATACGATCTGATTTGAATGCCGAACCGGGCCATGAAAAATGATGAAACGAACAAAGATGTTGTTGTTGCGTCAGCCGGAAACTTTAACGACGTGCATGATCCGACAGCGTGTGTAAACCGACTTGCCGGTGCAAATCGTCATATCTCCTTTTTTTTCTCTCTTCTTGTCCTCCTTCTGCTTCTTTGCCTCGTACCTCGTGACCTCCTCTGTCCTACATCCTACCTCCTGCCTCCTCCTCCTCCTCCTCCCTGCGCTTGCCTGATGCGAGACCATTTTCATGTTGTGTTTTGTCCGACGCGAACAATGCACGCTTGACTTTTGTTGTTGAGGCACGGATGCAAGCGGTTAATCAATACCTACATATATTACAACGGACCCTTGAAACTAGACCCTTGATCCATGATCGTCGGGAAAGCATCCTACGCAAGAGAGCCACAGGAGAAAACAACAACAGCCTCCAATGGCCGGTTTCGTATCTCCGAGCCCGGTACCTTGACCGCGCCGGCAAGTGGGTCACTCGGACCGGCCCCGCTACACTCGCATCCCCGGACAGGCCCGCGTGGTCTCGGGGCCCATCATATCCTATACCCGATGCCCTCCTCCCATATATCGCCGTCACGATATATATGTACATCCTCTCATCACCTTCTCTTCCCTCCCTCGGCCTCATTCACGGTCATCGAAACAAATCCTGCATTTGCACCCCCTACCCATCTGTCCACATCATCCGTCAGTCGCGACTCTGACAAATGAGGCGGGGGAGAATACATGTATGCGATTCAACCGTAATTACACAGCAGCAGCAGCTGAAGCAGTCGGAGTATATATCCGTAAATGATAGATACCCAGGCAACGTAGCATTCGCGAGCGCGTACATACGGGCTATAGCAAGAAGAAATAGGGGCTCTCCCCCCCGT
This sequence comes from Ophiocordyceps camponoti-leonardi (nom. inval.), assembly GCA_003339455.1. Classification (NCBI taxonomy): domain Eukaryota; kingdom Fungi; phylum Ascomycota; class Sordariomycetes; order Hypocreales; family Ophiocordycipitaceae; genus Ophiocordyceps; species Ophiocordyceps camponoti-leonardi. The sequence goes on along the minus strand of PDHP01000114.1, from coordinate 33,386 downwards.
CTCTCCTGTGTTCTTCCTTGTTTCACACAGCTTCACCAATACGATCATTGTACGTGCAAATCATGGCTCTACTGACGACTCTCGTCCTCGCCGCCCTGACGGTTGGCCTCGCTTTCTTGGTCAAGGCCCTGCTACGGCCGGGACGGACAGCACTTCCCCTGCCGCCCGGCCCGCCCGCCGAGCCGATCCTCGGCCATCTGCGCGTCGTTCCCATATACAACCCTGAACGGGCCTACATGCGATGGTCCAAGACTTACGGATCTGACATCTTGTCCTTCCGCATCCTTGGCAGGCCCATCATCGTCCTCAACTCGGTGCAGGCCGCCGCCCACCTGCTGGAACGACGTGGCGCCAACTACAGTGAAAGGCCGCACTTCCATTTGTTCGAGGTCGGGGGCTGGGATAAGACGCTGACCTTCATGCAACTGGGCCCCGACTTCCGCAAGCATCGCAGCATCCTGCAAACGAACTTCCAAAAAGGCACCATAGTGCGCTATCAACCGTTGCAGCAACGCGAGGCGGCTCGCATGCTCAAGGATATACTCGAAAGGCCCGCCGACTGGGAGGGTGTGATGAAGCAGTTCGCTACAGCCATCATTTTGCGCGTGGGGTTTGGGTCCGACATCAATGGCGATAAAGACCCTCTCATCCAAGTAGCTATCGACGCCAGCCAAGCCTTAACATATGGAGGCGCTCCAGGAGGGACGCCCGTGGACTTTTTCCCCCTGCTCAGGTGGATGCCACGGTTTCTCCAAGACAGGTCGCTCAAGTTGGCCTCAGACTGGAAATGGGCCGTTCGCAGGCTGCACGACAAGCCGTACGAGGCCTACTTGGGTTCGAAAAAGGGGCAAGGGTCATTGGTACAAGATATGCTTGAACAGCGAAAGGAGCAGTTGGGAAGGGGGGACAGGCCAGGAATGACAATCGACGACATCAAGGGCGCAGCCGCCACCGTCTTCATCGCCGGCCTGGACACGACGTGGAGCAGCATGCTCGTCATGGTCCTCATCTTGACCCTGCATCCCGAGGTGCAGGCCAAGGCGCAAAAGGCCATAGACGACGTGGTTGGGCGCGACAGGCTGCCATGCTTCGAAGACCGGCCTCGACTTCCGTATCTCGAGCGCTTCCTGCAAGAGACGCTGCGATGGTGGCCCGTCAGTCCCCTCGGCGTGCCGCACAGCTCCATCCGCGATGACGAGTACGAGGGCTACCGGATCCCCGCAGGCTCCTTAGTGTACGCCAACGCATGGGCCATGACGCATGACGAGTCCGTGTACGAGAATCCCGACGACTTCAACCCGAACCGGTACCTGCCGGTCGAAGAGGGCGGCTTCGGCGAGCCCTATCCCGTGGGACAGTTTGGCTTCGGGCGACGGGTCTGCGTCGGCAAACATCTGGCCGAGGCCAGCTTATGGATCGCGGCCGCGACGCTTCTCAGTACCATGACGGTCCGCAAGGCGCTGGATGATCATGGCAACGAGGTAGAGCCGACGATAAAGCTGACGAGCGGCTTGACTTGCCGTCCCGAGTCGTTTGGCTGCCGTATCATGCCGCGAGATGAGCAGGCTGAGGCGTTGCTGCGCCGGTGAGCGGCGATTGTCGGGATTGAGGAGAGACAATGATCAGCGTTGCAGAAGGAGAAGATTGGAGCGGGGAAGACGACGTTTCGGTGAGGAGGTCAAACTGTAGCGATGAAAGTCGTCGTGTTAGAAAGGGAAAAGCCGATAGTACAGTATATGGTGTATCCTGCGGTATCTATTATCTGTTATACTTTACACTCCCCTTCCTATCCCCTCTCCGTGAGATCCGATCCGAGGTCCCAAAAATCTCGGCACCCCTCCTCCCATCCCTCCAATCCTTCTCTCTTCCCCCATCTTCTCTCCCCTGTCTCTATTCAACCCTCGCCACTTCAAATCACACCAATTTCAACCCGCAAAAACAATCAACAAAAATGGTCAAAGCAGGTGTGTGCAATTTGTGCATCTGTTTATCCACTACCGTGTCCCTTGATAGCCATCACTACCAGGATACGCCGGCACGTGCTGACTGAACGCTTCACCAGTCTGCGTCCTTCGCGGTGACGAAAACGTCGGAGGCACCGTCATCTTTGAGCAGGCTTCGGAGAATGAGCCGACCAAGATCACCTATAATATTACTGGCAACTCTCCAAACTCCGAGCGTGGCTTCCACATCCACACCTACGGCGACAACACCAACGGTTGCACCTCTGCCGGCCCTCACTGTCAGTGCTGTGACTCCTCGTGTATTGTCGACGCTGACGTCGGTCCATCTTAGTCAACCCCTTCAACAAGCAGCACGGTGCTCCCGACGACGAGGCTCGACATGTAGGCGACATGGGCAACGTCAAGACCGACGGCAATGGCGTCGCCAGCGGCTCCATCACCGACAAGCAAATCAAGCTTATCGGCCCTCACAGCGTCATCGGCGTGAGTTTCATGTGGATCTGTGTTTGTTCTCCGCGCATCACTGATTGTTGATAGCGAACCGTTGTGATCCACGCCGGCACTGATGACCTGGGCAAGGGCGGCCACGAGCAGTCGCTTCAGACTGGTAATGCCGGCGGTCGACCCGCCTGTGGTGAGAATACCGTTGCGTACAATCAGTAGCAAGCCGTGTTGCTAACGAATTCAGGCGTCATCGGCATCTGCACCTAGCATCAACGCAACTTACTCAATGGGATGACATGCTCGTGCCCTTTTTCTCAGAACAAGCGCTCGACCACATGTCAGATGTGTCTCTTGTTTATCTGTTAGGTTCAACAAAATGTCAAGAAGTGTCGGCACGCAGTGTCTCGTATCAATGTCAATGACGTCATCAGGGTTGTGATGTGGTTGTTTCCTCAATGCTAAGTTTGCCAGCTTTCACGAGGATGAAGAGACTAGTCGATCAGTGAATCGTCTCTTGTGATGCAGAATGATGACAGGGGAAGTGTTCGTATCCATCATATCTCATGGAAAAGGAGCAGAAGGCTTATGAAATTTGTATCCGTACTAGGTGCATGAGTTTCCGTTCCTACGTTCTCCGTACATGCTTAGGCCAGTGGTCAGATGTTAGTAGGTAGGTAGATTGGTGAAATGGGAACCGGTTGATGTGAAGTAGCAAGTGATCTCAAGTATGGTAGAGGGAGGTGGCCTGCGGAGTCCGAGATGGATACCTACATGGACGGATCGGATGGATGGGGCGGGTCGTGCTGGAGATTGATTGACGAAGTGACTGTTTACTAGCATCTCTCTGGCAGGGAGGGAATCACGATAGTGGTGTCTCGGGCGGTGATATCCGCAGTGTACCTAGTAAGGCTGCCTCTCTAACAGTAAGCTCTACGTACATACTGTAGTCTGTAGCGTGTACGGAGTACCTTCACGTAACTTACATCCTACATGTCAGGTCATCGGTGAAAGAGCCTTAACCTGCCATTTTTCATGAATTGACAGCTGACGACAAGCTGATCGTCAGTATCCGTCTATAGAAGTTAGATAGTCGGTCCTACCTACACAAATGCTCAGCGCTCACCGTCGCTGAAGCTCGGGTGGGACCCCCCGCCCTGCAGGTCGACTTCTGACCTGAAGGTGCCGCCGCCCCGCCAATCGTGACACCTTGCCTAAAAGAAGGGCACACACCCCCCCCCCCCCAGCTTCACCCTGCTCTCTACTATTCGTCACAGGCTCGCACAAAAAGAAATCATTCCATCCTCTTCTCGAACCCCCTTCTCTCTCTCTCTCTCTCTGCCCGTCTTGGTTCATTCTATCTCGGCCCATCTCTCTAGCGCGCAAGTAAGTCAGACACAAAAAAAAAAACAGTGATGATGGGACGATGCGGGGGGATGCTTTACACGCCTAACATATTGACCATAGGTCTCATCCATTGTTCGCTGACCAGAAACGTCCTATAGCTCCGTCCATCGCCATGGCCAAGATGTTCATCGGCAACGTGAAAAGTGTCCTGAGTGGCGACACTCTTGTACTTACGAGTCCTAATAACCCGGCGGCCGAACGCATCTTTTCGTTGGCCTACGTCTCTGCTCCGCACCTCCGGAGGGACGGTGACGAGCCCTTCGCCTTTCACTCCCGCGAGCACCTGCGCAACTTGGTCGTCGGCAAGCCCGTTCAATGCTCCGTCCTCTATACTATTCCCTCGACCTCGCGCGAGTTCGGCACTGCCAAGCTCAAGGACGGCACCGAGCTTCCAGAGGAGCTGGTCAAGGCAGGCTGGCTCAAAGTCCGCGAAGACGCCGGCCGAAAGGAGGAGTCGGAGGAGAATACGGAGCGGGTTGAGAAGCTCCGCTCGCTCGAGTCTCAGGCCAGGGCCGAGAGCAAAGGTCTGTGGGCCGGCGTCGGCGGCGTCATCGATGTTCAAAACGATCTCGGCGGCCCAGATTTCCTCCAGGAATGGAAGGGCAAGACCGTCGACGGCATCGTCGAGCGTGTCTTGAGCGGTGATCGTGTCGTCGTCCGCCTGCTGCTCTCGGACAAGAAGCATGTGCAGCCCATGACGCTGCTAGCCGGCATCCGTACCCCGGCCACGGAGAGAACCCTGCCGTCGACGGGTGCCGTGCAGCCGGCCGAGGAGTACGGCAACGAGGCGCGCCAGTTCGTTGAGTCGCGCCTCCTTCAGCGTCAGGTCAAGGTCGACATCATCGGCGCGAGCCCGCAGGGGCAGCTGGTGGCCACCGTCATCCACCCGCGAGGCAACATTGCCGAATTCCTACTTATGGAGGGCCTGGCCAGATGCAACGACTTTCACTCTATCATGCTAGGCGACAAGATGGCGTCCCTGCGCGCGGCCGAAAAGCAGGCCCAGACCAACAAGCTCCGCATGCACAAGCACCACGTGGCCAAGGCTGACGGCGGGAACCAGGAGATGACGGTTACCAAGATCATCGGCGCAGACACTATCCTTGTTAAGAACAAGTCCGGCTCCGTCGAAAAGAGGATCAACTTCAGCAGCGTGCGCGGGCCTCGGGCCGGAGAGCCGTCAGAGAGCCCCTTCCGCGATGAGGCCAAAGAGTTCCTGCGCCAGAGGCTGATCGGCAAGCATGTCAAGATCAGCATCGACGGCACCAAGCCCGCCGCGGACGGCTTCGAGGCCAGGGACGTAGCGACCGTCACAGACAAGGGCAAAAATGTCGCCCTGATGCTTGTCGAAGCCGGATGGGCGTCCGTCATCCGGCACCGCAAGGACGATACGGACAGAGCCCCTAATTACGACGAGCTGCTCGCCGCACAGGAGAAAGCCCGGGAGGAGAAGAAGGGCATGTGGTGCGGAAAGCCGCAAAAGGCAAAGCAGTACATCGACCTGTCGGAAAACACGCAAAAGGCCAAGATTATGCTTGCTACGCTGCAGCGGCAGAAGAGGGTGCCGGCAATCGTCGACTTTTGCAAGGCCGGCTCCCGCTTCACCATACTGATCCCCCGCGAGTCTATCAAGTTGACAATGGTCCTCGGCGGCATTCGCGCCCCCCGCGCACCTCGGGCTGACGGAGAAGGCGGCGAGCCCTTTGGTAAGGAAGCCCTCGACTTGGCCAACCGCCGATGCAACCAGCGGGACTGTGAGGTGGACATCCACGACATGGACAAGGTCGGCGGTTTCATCGGCGATCTGTACGTCAACCGAGAAAACTTCGCCAAGGTACTGGTCGAGGAAGGGCTTGCGTCGGTGCATGCCTACTCGGCCGAGAAGTCGGGTAACTCGGCCGAGTTGTTCGCGGCGGAATCGCGAGCCCAGGAGGGCAAAAGGGGACTGTGGCACGACTATGACGGCTCGAAGGAGGAAAACGGCCAGAACGTAGAAACGGAGGAGGCGCCGGAGGAGGCCGACGTCAAGCTAGACAAGAAACCGACAGACTATCGCGACGTCGTCGTCACCAATGTCGACGGCAACGGCAGGATCAAGGTGCAGGAGATCGGCAAGGGCACGGCAGAGTTGGAGAAGATGATGAACGACTTTCGCAAGTTCCACATGGACTCGCGGAATAACCAGCCGTTGGCGGGGGCGCCCAAGACGGGCGAATTCGTGTCTGCCAAGTTCTCGGCCGACGGACAATGGTATCGGGCAAGGGTAAGGGCCAACGACCGTACGGCCAAGATGTCTGAGGTCGTCTTCGTCGACTACGGCAACAGCGAGAAGGTGGCGTGGAGCAGCCTCCGGTCGCTGGACCAGAGTCAGTTCGGGACGCAAAAGGTCAAAGCGCAAGCCATGGACGCTTCGCTGTCCTTTGTGCAGCTGCCCGGCGGGGCCGACTACCTGGAAGACGCCATGGGCTTCATCGCCGAGCTGACCGAGGGCAAGCGGTTGGTAGGCAGCTTCGACTTTGTCGACGCCAGGGAGGGCATCAGCTACCTGACGCTTTACGACTCGAAGTCGTCGGGCGAGCTGCCGGGGCCGAACGACTCCATCAACAAGGAGATTGTGGCCAACGGCTACGGCATGGTGCCCAAGAAGCTTCGGCCCTGGGAGCGGAGCAAGGCCTTCGAGTCATACCTCGAACATCTGCGCGGGGTGGAGGCTCAGGCGAAGCAGGAAAGAAGGGGGATGTGGGAGTATGGCGACATTACGGAGGACTAACAGTCCATGTCATGTGAGCCTCGACATACCTGCCTTTTGGTTTTCGATTTCCTTTCATGCTCGTCTCAGTGGGATGGTGGTTTTGTTACCTGCTTCTGGTGTGATGCCTGTCTGCGTTGGCAGTGAGTGATTACAGGATCTAAAGTTGTAGAGTGGCAGTTTAGAGAGAGGTTTCTCACGGGATGTTGCTCCTGACGGGGTCAAACTCATCGAGTTGAGATGGAAGAGTGAGGATAGGGTTCGAAAAGTTTTTGACTGACTTCTTTCTGGTGGTCGAGTCGATGATTTCACGAAGCTACTGTGCAACTTTCATTCACTATGGCTTTACATTTTCCGAGTGATTTTTAGAAGGCCTTTTATATACCTACCTACCTAAGTATCTACACAAGTGTGCTACTCGTAATGGTTTGCATAATCCGTGCTACTTACTGGCTTACAATGTTGTCGTTGACCATATCCCTTGCTGCCTTGAGTGGTTATATCAAAAAGACCGCAGGAAAAAAAAACAGTCGGAAACGGTGGCTCACACTTATCAGGGGTTCGCGGGATCTTGAACATGACCAAACGCGATGACCGACCTACCAGCGTTGTAACCGGCCAGCTCAGTCCTTCCGAGCTTGTCGATGATCGTCGGGGGCAAAGCGGACGACTGACCGATCCTCATCCAGAAGTTAAAAACGAAGCGTTCGGCGCGGTTGAGTTCGGCGAGGGTGATGGATGAGTGCGAGACGGCCAGGCCGCTCTCCACCAGGAGCTGGGTGGCTCGTAGCTGCATCAGGGTCCTTCGCTGCTGTTCTCTGGTGGGACGGGGTTCGATCGAGGTCGCGTCGTTGACTCCTGCCCCTGAGGTGGGGGTCGGCTGGTGCTGGGTCGCTGTCTGGGTTGGGTGAGCGGCAAGGGTCGCCGACGAGGCGTTGGAGAAGGCAGCCTGTGAGCTGTTTGGGGACTGAGCCGCGAAGGAGATGTTCGATGATGCGGCAGCAGGTGAGGCAGCCGGCCAGGTAGGCTGAGCTGGGACTGCGACGGCAGTCGACGACGCTGCTGGTGCTGCTGGGTGGTGAGCTTCGTTGGTAACGGGCAGCAGGGTCTGTGTCATGGGCCGATACGCCGGGTTCGTCGACTGCAGTTGCTGAACCATCTCTCGCTGTTGCAGTCGCTGCATCATCTGCTGCACTTCCAGTCGCTGCCTCATCTGTTGCTGTAGGTGTTGCTGCAACATATGTTGCTGCTGCGCTATCTGCACCATCTGCCGCGTTGGCTGAATCACCTGCTGCGATGGCTGAATCACCTGCGGCTGTGGCTGCATCGTCGGCAACGAACCTTGCGACGAAATCGGCTGACGCGTCTGTGTCTGGGGCTGAAGCGTCGGCGGCGTCTGTACCGCGGGCTGCGACACCTGTGCAGAAGCTTGCGTAGCCGGCTCGGCAACGGGCGGCGGCGTCTGCGGCGCGGGTCGCGACGTCTGCCCGGGGGCTGGCGAGGCATCCTCTTCTGAAATGGGCTGCGGCGGTCCGCTAGATGCCTGCTTCACGAAAGTGTCGCCACTGGTAGGTTTGATAGGAGGACCGACCTTGAGCTTCACTATCTTCCTATTCTTCTTCACTACCCTCGCAGGGGGCAGAACGGGTGAAAGGACGCGCTTGTTGGTCTGCTGCGCGTCTTCACTGCCGTTTGCCGAAGCCTGTCCCTGGCCGAGCTCGGGTCGGGCATGACCCTCGTTGCCTTTCGAGGAAGATGTCTGGCCCGGCTCGACGGACGGAGGCTTCTGAGTCTTGGAAGAATCAGGATCTCTCTCAAGAGCATCCCTACCGAGGTCACTGCGCTTTCTGGTCGGCATGGCTGTTGACCGAGAGAGTCGTAAGTGTGAGTGTAGAAGAAAGGTTTTGATGCTTAAGAGTGAGAGAGATGTCTTTTTAAGTAAGAGAGCAGGAAAAATCAACAAGTCTGAAATAGAATGAGTCAGCACTGATAAGATGAAAGATGAACTGCTACGAGAAAATCATACAAGATATCATATTTGTTCCTCCCAGGTAGAAACTGGCGATGCCCAAGGTGAGGCGTGATATCTCAGATGAATGAATCTAGTAGGCACTACTTAGCGAAGAGATGCTTTACCGTAGTTTTTACTTTAGAAGAAGGAAAATTTCGCTTCGATAAACAAAGAATTTGGTCGTCTAGGGCACCAGACATGTTGATTTAATTGAAGTGAAGAAAAAATGAACAAATGCAAACGCCTTCGACTACCTCTCGAGTACTATAGACAGGAGATGAGGTTCGATTGAACGTCACGTGAAACAGATGCGAGCGACGACTTGTTATCGCTGCACGTGATATGCCGCCTTCAGCTAACGCCATGACCGAATCATGATGCTAACTGTTTCCGTAGGGTAGGCTTAAGCTTAAATTACGTAGCTCTTTCGCCTCGGGTGGTTTCTCAACCCTCATCCCACTCCTCTATCCATCCCATCCCATCCACCCCTCTCTCTCTCTATTCTTCTCCATATCTTCTGTCTCCTACAAACTTCACCATCTCGTCACAATCCTCTTGCTACCACCATCATGCCTAACTCTCTGGATCAGCTCAAAGCCAGCGGCACGGTACGTCTGAACCACTCACCAAGCATTGATTCCCGCACACGACTGACCACGAGTCATCATCCGTCTTTTCCGGCCCGTGAAACAGGTCGTCGTGTCCGATTCTGGTAAATTTGATCGATCATAACTCTCTGGCACTTCTTTATCGCTGACCATGCTTCCTCAACAGGTGACTTCGCCTGTCAGTCCATTGGCCCCCCTCCCTCTAGCTCTCCACGATACTCTCGGACGTGAACTCACTCTACCCAATAGCCATCGGCAAGTACAAGCCGCAGGATGCCACCACAAACCCGTCCCTCATCCTCGCTGCCTCCAAAAAGGCCGAGTACGCCAAGTTGATGGACGTGGCTATCGCCTACGGCAAGTCCAAGGGCGGCTCCCTCGACTCTCAAGTGGACCATGCTCTCGACCGTCTGCTGGTCGAGTTCGGCACGGAGATCTTGAAGATCATCCCCGGAAAGGTCTCTACCGAGGTCGACGCTCGCTTCTCTTTCGATACCAAGGAGTCGGTCGACAAGGCCCTGCACATCATTGACGTAAGCCCACCCAGACGCCCTCTCGGTGTCACGTCCCGCGCTGACCACCCTCCGCGCGACAGCTGTACAAGGAGCAAGGCGTTTCCAAGGATCGTGTCCTCATCAAGATCGCTTCTACCTGGGAGGGCATCAAGGCCGCCGAGATCCTCCAGCGCGATCACGGCATCAATTGCAACCTGACGCTCATGTTCTCTTTGGTCCAGGCCATCGCCGCCGCCGAAGCCCAAGCGTTCCTCATCTCGCCTTTCGTCGGCCGTATCCTCGACTGGTTCAAGGCGAGCACCAAGAAGGAGTATTCCAAGGAGGATGATCCGGGCGTGACATCCGTCAAGAAGATCTTTGACTACTACAAGAAGTACGGCTATAAGACCATTGTCATGGGTGCCTCGTTCCGCAACACGGGCGAGATCACAGAGTTGGCTGGTTGTGACTATCTCACCATCTCCGTACGTTGCCATCATCTTTTTTTATGGTGATGTACTCATACTAACACATTCGTTACAGCCTAACCTGCTCGAGGAGCTCATGAACTCGTCCGAAGCCGTGCCAAAGAAGCTCGACGCCACCGTCGCCGCCAAGAGCGATGTCGAGCGCCGATCTTACATCAAGGAGGAGTCCCTCTTCCGCTTCGACTTCAATGAGGATCAGATGGCGGTCGAGAAGCTGCGAGAGGGAATCAGCAAGTTTGCCGCTGATGCTGTTACTCTGAAGGACATTCTCAAGGAGAAGCTCTCTTCCTAGATGCTGAGCATTCCTCTTCGTCACTCGCTACCGGGGAGCTGATTGGAAAGCTGGCCCATACGGCATATAGGTAGGTACTAGCAGGTAGAGAAAGATTGTATTTTACCAAAGAGGTTTTTTTTCCTTATTCATCTCAACCATCTCTCCATAGTCTCGGAAACACACAAGACTGTGACAGCTCGAGAGCCATTATTGTAGATACGCTATGGGAATATGGAATATCAGGCCGGCGTCAAGCGTTCCTAGTGAAAACAAAAAGCGTGCAAACAACGTCCAGTGTGACCCGGCAAGGGACAACAGGATATCAAGACAACAAAAGACCAGGCAGGGGGGAAAGAGAAAACACACCGAGGGATGAAAGAAGAAGAAGAAGAAGAAGAAGAAGAAAGAAACGCCCCGCTCGAACAAGAAATATACATAGGTAGAGTAGACCATGCTTGCGGTGTCAACTCATATCAGCCATCAGAGAAAGCCCTTGGTCAGACTCGGTCTCCTCCGCGGCCCGTCAACGGCCGAAGCAGGACCGTCCTCGGACTCAGTCCACGAGGGCGGCGCGATCCGACCACGAAGACTTCCGGCCGCGCTTGTGGAAGAGGTATGACCCTTGAGGCCCTTCCAACCCAGGAGTTCGCGCTCAAGCCTCATCGCCTTCTCCTTCTCCTCGCGGAGTTCCCTCTCCGCCCGTCGGGCCGAGAGCTGGTTCGTCGACTCGGAAGCCTGCAGCTCGTCGATCGTCTTGAGGAGCTTGTCCACCTTATCGCGCATCCGGCCGATGTCTTCCGATAGCTGCGTGTTCTGCTTCTCCTTTCGCTCGATTTGGCTCTGGAGGTCTTTGACGACTCGGTCGATGTTGCGGGCTGAGCGTTGGGATTTGCTTCGTTCTGATTCTTTGCTCTCGAGTTGGGATTCGAGCTTTTTAGGGGGGGGATTTCAGTTAGCTTTTTTCTCCCTCTATTGCTTCACTTTCTCTCTTCCAGACGGGTAGAGAAAGAGAGAGAGTGAGAGAGAGAGAGAGAGAAGGAAAAAAGGGGAAAAGGGGGGACTATACCTCTTGAATCCGCTTATGAAGAAACTTGATATCTTGGCTGGCGCTCGAATACCCCTTCGTCTCCAAGTCGACGAGCTTGAGCTGAGCCTCGTTCAGATTCTTCTCCAACGAAGCCTTTTGCCGCTGAAGCTCCGTGCCGGATTCCCTCTCCGCCGCAATGTCCTTTTGAATCTCCGAAACGAGCGCCTCGGCGCGCCTCATCCTCTCCACCGCCGCCGCGGCCACGTCCTCCTGATGCGCCAGGTTCGACCTGAGCTCGAGAAGCTCCCTGTCCATGGCGGCCGCGTCCCGAAGAGATGGGCTCTCCCCCTTCGTCAGGCCCTCTAGGCCGGCCTTGGCCTCGGCGAGACAGGCCTCGACGCTGCGCTTCTCCCGTAGGAGGAGGTCTCGCTCCGACGTCATCTCGTCGACGGACGACCGCAGCGTCCTCACCTGCGAAAGGAGGGAGACGACTTTGCCCTGGGCCTCGTTGTGGGCGTTGACGGCCTCTTCGCGCGACGAGGCCACGTCGGCCAGCGTCGATTCCAGTCTGGCCTTCTCCTTGGCCCAGGTGGAGCTGTTGAGAACCTCGTCGTCCCACTTGGATCGAAGCTCGTCCAGCTCCTCTCGCAGACGCGCAATCTCCGCCTGCTTGTAGAGCTTCTCCTCCCGAGCGAGGTCGAGTTCCTTGGTGAGCGTGGCGAACTCGGCCTGGTACTTCTTCCGCGTCTGCTCCATGCTCGACTCCTTATCCTCGATGTCGATGGCCCTCTGGTTGCGGTAATCTTCGAGCTCGTGTTGCAACCTCTTCTTCGCCTGCGTGATGGACTCTAGGTCGGTCGAGAGGTCCTCCACCCTCTCCTCCAGCCGTTGGTTCTGCCGCTGGAGATCGTCCATCGAGGCCTCCATCTTCTGCCTCTCGGCCATGACCTCGGCGTACGTGTCTTCCGCCTCCTTGGCTTGCGACTTGGCGAACTGCTCGGCCCGACTGGCCTTGAGGACCGTAATCTCCGCCTGCTCGAGCTTGCCAAAGTACTCGTCCGCCCTGGCCTTGTACATTTCGAGGCTCGACACCACGTCCGCCAGCTTGGAAGACTCGGCGTCCAGTCGGATCTGCACGTCCGTGTACTCCTGAAGCAGCTGGCTCCTGCTCTGGGACTCCTGTTCGCGCGCGACCGTCATCTCCTGCAGGTCCGACTTGGTGTCTCGCAGCTCGACCTCGAGCTTGGCTCGTTCGTGCCGCATCTTGTCAAAGTGCGACTTGACGTCCGTCAGCTCCGCAACGGCATCCTTATGGCTATGGAGCAGGGATCGACGAGACTCCTCCTGGCTGTTGAGCACGTCCAGAATCTCCTCGTGCGATCTCGCCTGGACGTCCCGCAGAGAGAGCTCGCCCGTCCGGATGTTCTTCTCCAGCGTCGAGACCTTCTTGGCAGAGTCGTCCAGCATGTCGTGCAGTCGGCTGTTGACCTTTTCGAGCTTCTGCATCCGTCTCACCGAAGGGCTCTGCTCGTCGTGGCTGTCCGGGGCCGGCGAGCCTCGTTCGAGCTGGCTCTGCAGGTGACGGTTCTGCATCTGCGCCAGTTGCAGCTGGTTCTGAAGCTCCTCCACCTCGCTCTTGAGATCCATGCGCTTCTTAAGGCTCACCGTATCGACCGTCTTGTCCGAACGGGTCGACCCCTGAAGATCAAAGTCCGGAACGAGGCGTCGGGTGGGAGTCGACGTGTTGGACGAGCGCCGGCTGTCCATCCGAACCCCCTTTCTCTGAGTCGGCGACGGGCTGTAGGGAGCCTCGTTAAGGCTCAGCTCCTCCAGCTTGGCCCGGCTCGGCGTGTCGATGCGGGCGGATCGCATCTCCGCCAGTTGATTCTCGGCGTTGGTCCTCGCCGCCGTCTGCGCCCGGAGGCTCTGCTGAAGCGCTTCGACCTTGCGGACGAGGTCGAAATTCTTGAGCAGAGACTTGTCGCCGCTGACCTCGGACGATGACGACGACGAAGGCGCGGGGATTTCGATGCCCGGGTCGGCCGTCTTCAAGGCGCTGAGCATCTGCCCGCGCAGCTCTTCGAGTTCCTTCTCCCGCGAGTCCAGAGAGGCCTGTAGGGAGCGGACGGTAGCCTGGGCCTGGGTACGCAACTGACGCTCCGACTCGATCGTCCGGTTCGCTTCGGCGAGTTGGACCGACGAGTTCGACGATGCCTTCTCCGCGTTTCGGCTCGTCTTGACCTCCCTGGCCATCTCGTGGTTGAGGTCCTCGAGGCTGAGCTGGAGCTTCTCAGCCTTCTTCTCCAGCGAGGCAATCGTCACTTGAGAGTCGCCGAGCTGCTTGTTCAGCTTGGTATTTTGCTCCTCCAGCCTCGTCTTCTCCCTCTGCAGCGATAGAAGCTGAGTCCGCGACGCGTCGGCCGCCCGCGAAGTCGAGCGCGCAATCTCGAGCCCCTTTTGCTGGAGCTTGTTCAACAATGCCCGGTTGTCGTTCTCCGACGCCGCCAGCCGACTCTTGACCGTGCTGAGCTCTCGTTCCATCCGCTCCTTGGCCTGGTCGTTCTTGAGGCCGAACTCGCCCGACGAGAGGATGAGCTTGTTGAGGTCCTCTATCTGGCGGTTGAGCTTCCCGCACTCGTCCTCGAACCACTGCAGCCGTTGCTGTGCCGCCTCCAGGTCCTTTCGAAGGCTCTCCTCCCGCTCTCGAGCCGCCTTGGATGCCTGTCTCTCGCCGGCCACTTCGGCCTCGAGACGAGCCTCCTCCGCCTGCGTCTTGGCAACGCGGAGTCGGCGAATCTCGTCGCGGGCCTCGTCACGCTCCTTTTCGACCGAGGTGCGAGCCTCGATGGTCCGTCTGAGCGTGTCTTGCTGCGCATAGAGTTCCTTTTCGATGATGATCTTGGACTCGTTGAGCGTGTCGAATTCATCCTTGAGAGACTGGTACTTGTGCTCGCCGAGGAGGAGCACGTCGTCGCGGGATTGACGCTCTCTGCTGAGGTCCTTTTGCGTCTTGTACAGCTCCTCCTTCAGGTCTTTGATCTGACTCTCCAGCAGAGACCGATTCTCATCCGCCTGTGCATCTTCGGACAGTCGGGCCTCGAGGAGCTTCTTAGCCTCGTCTGCTTCACGCCCAAGTTGCGACTGCTTAGACTTGGTGGCAGCGAGCTCGGCCTGGACATCCCGGAACTTGGTGCTGATCTTCTCCTTTTCGTCCATCAGAGCCTTCTTCTGGTCCTCCAACGACCGACGCTCGTTCTCAAACTTGCGCTTGTCGCTTCGAAGGAGCGCGAGCTCGCTCTCCTTGCTGCGGACGAGGTCTTCCCAGTCGGTCGACGTCTTGGAAAGCTGAGTGAGCTGCTGCTGAATCTTGTCGTTTTCCTGGCTCAGCTGAGTCGAGCGCTTCTTCGTCGACTCGGATTCCTTCTGAGCTGCTCGCAACTTGACTTCGAAGTCCTGATCGGCCTGAAGCAGCTTGCTCTCCAGGTCCTGCGTCTTTTTCTCCCGCAGCGCAAGCTGGCTCTGTAACAACTTGATCTCATCCGCGAGGGCTGCCTCCTGCTCGCTGCGTTCCGACTGCTTCTGCGAAATATCTTGAACGGCCTGTTCGAGCGAGACGGACTTGGCGTAGAGTTGCTTCTTCTCCTCCTCGAGCTTCGTGATGAGGGCCGCGGCTTGTTCGAGCTGAGAGCGAATCTTCTCCACGTCACGTTCGGCCCGGTTCTTGGCCTCCATCAGATCATCGAGCTGGTCCTCCAGCCTCTCCTGATCCTCGATGGCACCCGCAAGCTTCTCCTCCAGCTCGGCTTCGCGATTCTGAAGTCTCTTGAAGATTTCCTCCTTGTCGAGCGCCAACGCACGCTCGCTCTCCAGAGTCTGCTGGATCCGCACCATCTCGGATTGGCAATTCCTGCGCTCGTCCTCCAATTTCTGACGCGTCTCCGTCTCGAGCCGCATCTTGTCGTTGAGCTGCTTGATCATGGCATCGCGTCTCTTAACCTCAGTAGCCGTTCGAGTCGCTCCCAGCAACGGTTTCATCTTGACAATGAGCTGCCACCACGGATTCTCGACGAGGTCCAGGTAGACGTGGAAGTTTCTCTGAATGATGTGAGTTGCTTCCGTCCGGAAGAGCTTCTTGTAGGCCGAGCGCCGCTGGACGAAGCCCCTGGCGACAGATTGGAACCGAGCCATTATTTCGGTGATCAACGCGTCGCGCTTTTCTTCCAGCTCGGCCAGAACGCCGGCCCTGAAAAAGACCTTTGAGAGGCCGACGCGGTAGAGGGCCTTGTCGAGACTCAGTTTCTCGAGCATCAGGATGGCGGCCGCTTGTCCTTCTACGTAGCCCTTTGGCATATTCGAGCAGAGCACTTCGTATCGCTGACGGAACTCGGTGAACGGGAGCCTGTTGGGGAATCCGGTGCGGGCAATCCTGATGCCTTCCAAGACGCCATTGCATCGGAGCTGATCCAGAACGAGGAGATTGTTGAACTGCTTTGGCCGCTTCTTGTGGTTGGGCAAGATGCAACGCACGAAATGGGGATGCGTCGAGTGCAGCTGTGTCATGAGGCTATGCAGCTGTTCCTTGTGCCGTTGAGCAACGGTGCGGAAGAGCCCCTTTTTGACACGATTCCTGCCCCCATTTACCTCT
This sequence comes from Ophiocordyceps camponoti-leonardi (nom. inval.), assembly GCA_003339455.1. Classification (NCBI taxonomy): domain Eukaryota; kingdom Fungi; phylum Ascomycota; class Sordariomycetes; order Hypocreales; family Ophiocordycipitaceae; genus Ophiocordyceps; species Ophiocordyceps camponoti-leonardi. The sequence continues at coordinate 17,278 of PDHP01000114.1, read as the reverse complement.
TCGTCCGCGTCCGCGCAGTCGACAAAGAGAGTGGCGATGTGCTTGTCAGTAGATGAGGCGAGAAGCCGCGTGATGTTGTCGTTCATCGGGTCCTTATTCTTCTCGAGCCACCCCTCTGTCGAGTATTCGACCTCGGCTGCGTAGTGCGTGAGGATGAAGCCGTGGCCTAGTCGCGAGGGACGATACTTGGTCGATTTCTTGTCCCACAGAGAGTTCAGCTTTTCTGTGAAACTGGCATCGGTTGCCTTAGGCATGACACAGTCCTCGTCAAGGCACGAGAAGACGCCGATGGGATTCGAAAGCTCAATGAGATCGATGGTGGGCTGCAAATCACAGCCAAAGTCAATAAACTGCCACTCAATCTGTTCCCGAGCATACTCCTCTTGTTCCAATACAAACATGTGATGGTTGAAGAATTGCTGCAGCTTCTCGTTCGTATAGTTGATACAGAGCTGCTCGAAACTGTTCTCCTCGAAGATCTCGAAACCAGCAATGTCGAGAACGCCGATGAAGTAAGAGTCGTCGAGTCCCATGCCGGAACGGTCAAGCTGCCGGTTGATTCGAGCGACGAGGTCGCCAAAGCTTCGTTCGTAGATGCCCTTGGACAGGGCGTCGAGACTGAGCCGGACTTGGTCTGGGGTCTGGACCTTTTCGACCCATTCGCGGCCTGCCTTGACCTTGGGATGCAACAAGCTTTGAAGAAACGAGTCGAGGGAGACGCCGAGCAGCTTGCAAACTCTGGCCGCTTGTTCCTTTCCTTCGGGTGACAGACGCGCCTGATCGGCAGCGCGGCTTTCCTTGACGACGTCGATGTTTCCGAGATGCAGCACGGCCGACACGGTTCGGAAGATGGAGAGTCTCTCGTTCCCCGAGAGCCCCATGATGTCAAACGCCTCCATGAGCGAGTCCCATTCATCGGTATCGGATACGCCCACAATGCTATCGTGTCCGTTGCGTGTATACGCAAAGTCTTCGACGCCTAGCCCGTCAAGCAGGAGATCTGACTTGAGCTGTTGATCGGCGCCCTTGAGGATCTGATAGAAGACATGATAGTTCCGCTCATGGGCGTTGATGCGGACGACTCTCGATTTCTCGAGAAGATACCAGTCGATAAAGGCTCCTGTGATGACACCATTGCGGCTGAACTCGATCCGTATGAATTTTCCAAACCGCGAAGAGTTGTTGTTTCGGACCGTCTGAGCGTTGCCGAAGGATTCGAGGATGGGGTTGGCTCGAAGAATCTGCTGCGAGAGGGTTGAAGGTTGTGACTGCCGCCTATTCGCAGTCTCCGACTGAGCAACGGCAGCGAGATAGTGGATGACCTTTTTGGTATTTTCCGTCTTCCCGGCGCCAGACTCTCCCGTCACCAAGATGCTCTGGTTCCGTCCCTCCTCGACCAAATTCCGGAAGGCCTCATCGGCCACAGCGAATATGTGCGGTTTCGTGTCTTCCCTGCTCCTCCCCTTGTACATGTTGATATATTCGTTATTGTAAATCGGCAGGGGGCAGTAAGGGTTCACGGCGACGAGAAAGAGTCCGGAGTAGGTGTATATCAGATCCGCCTGATATCTCATGTGGAGATTGTGGACAACCGACGCCTCGTTCAGATGAGTCAATTCGGCCATATCGTTTGCCTTGTCGAACTTGGCGGGGTTGACTTTGTCGACGCTTTCGGCGTCTACTTGACGTTGCTGCGACGAGGTCAATATCTCTCTCTAATGAATAGGGTGCAAGACTCAACTCACTGTTCCATCGTCTGTCTGAACTTGTAGCCGGTTGTCCGGTAGCTCTTCGATGACCCAGCCTCTGATGAAGGCCTGTTGCGGATCCTTAAGCCACACATAACGCCTCCCCGAGAAGTCATTTTCCCCCTCGATGCCTTCGACAGCGCCTTGACTCTGCCGTCTCAAGTCTTCCTCAGTCTTGATGAAGGACGGGGCGAAAGTGCTGGACGTCGGCGTCCCGCTCCGTGAGTCGCTCCGGTAGTTGCGCGGAGCGCCTCCGAAAACATTGCCAATGGAGCTGCTAGACTGTGACCTGCCATGAGACGCGGGCGTCGACAATATGGTAGAGTTGGATCGCCCATGTGGCGTCGGCGTAGTCGACGGCGACGCGGCCCTTGAAAAGGGATTGTTGCGCCGCTGAGACGAGCCGCCGCCCGCGTTGGACGACATTGGGGTGTCGCGATCGTCAACAACGGGAGGAAACGAGATGCGTCATACAGAGAATCGAATTATCGCAGTATTTCAGATGAAGAAAAGAGAAGATCCTCGACAGCTGAACTGTCATGGAGGAACGGGGTTGGCGTTATGATAGCAAGAAAGCAAAGGGATGACGAGCCGGTTGGTGTTGTATCTTACCCGTTGCCGGGAGACAGAAGTAAACAGACGACGCGTGCACGTGACCCGCGCTGAGCTCGACACTGCACTAGGCCAAGATGGGACTAGTCTTCTTTTCGCGGTCGCGGCGAAGCTTATGTAATAATTGTTGGCGGCCAAAGTTCCAAGACGGATCTTGATCCATCCAAAGCCTCATCACTCACCCAGTCGTCAGCCACTACTCCGTACCGCACGCACATCAGCGTGACCGAGAAAAAAACCCTCAACATCGCATTCTCATCACCTCTGCGCGCTTTCTGACTCCTTGAGCATCGACACGCCGCTCTTTCGGGCTTGACACGCTCTCGATCACGTGTCGTTTTCCGCACCTCCCTTTTGCCATACTCATTTCAGCTGCAAGCCTGACGCGCTTCAGAGGGATGAACCTAGTCGTCGACGAAGAACAGCAAAGCAGTCAACCGCTACACCCCACACTCACAGCCTTTCCGTCTGCTTCTGGGCCGACTCTGTAGGGCTCATCGGGAGGCCTCCACTCGATCCCCCCCCCGCCTCCCGACCTGTCGCCACTCGACGTCATTCCAGCATGAGTCGGTCTGGGGGCCGCGGACGTGACGCGTCTCGACGCTTCCAGCCGCTCCCTTCTCGCCCGCAGTTACAACCGGGCAACACATCCACTCGTACTGTCGCCGCTGTGCCTGTCCAAGGCACAACGCATAATCCTCCCCGCAACCTGATACCCGGCTTAGGACTGGGTTTCTCGTCCGGCAGTCCGGCCCAGCAGGGCCCTCCGGCAGTACACACGTCTTCAGCTTGGTATACCGCGTCACTCCTGCCTACAGAAGCTGCTGCGAAAAAAACCACGGCAGCAGACGGCGCTGGCGGCGAAAGAGATTCACTTTCAGAGGAGGGTGAAATTAGCGAGGGAACGGACGATGAAAACCTCGACAACAAGAGCCCTTCACATGGCCATCTCATTGCCACCGATGATCGCAAGGGAATTTCCGAAAACGTGCAGGAAGTCAGCAGTCACTTCACTTCACGCGGTCGCCACTCGTTCGCTCATGATCCTTCTCAGGCGACTGCCAGTCAAACTGGGTCCGCGAACGTGGCTCGGCAGCGCTCGCGCTCTTACTCTCCTTACTTATCACCGCGAGAGATGAACACTTCTGTCTCCTCGTCTGGGAGTCATAATCGCGGTAAGCAGCGACCGATATCTCCATGCTTCGCCGCTTCCCACATCATGCTGACTTGGTTAGAAGAAGACTTACCTGGCGCCCTGTCTTCCGCCTCGAATTGCATAAGTCAACTCGATGCAAACGACGGTCTTGTCGCTTCGACCACTCAAGTGGACTTCCAAATGGCGAGACAGAAAGCCAAGGACGCCATTTTGCAACTGTGGTCACACAATATACGATATCAGGATTATCTCAACGAGGGACTTGATGCAGCCGTAGTCGGTGGCCTCTTCAAAGAACTCGGCCTGGAACTCGCGGAAATCACCAATCCGCCAAAGGAAGCCGAAGCACAAGATATTGGCGCGGAGGAGGCACCAGTCTCTCGGAAGGATCCAGTCGTGAACGCTGCAACTGCTCAGATTGCACCAGTGAAACCCACAAGCGAGACGGCTTCGAAGGAGACGGACCGGTCCGAGGAGCGGAAGGATCGTATTGCGAGACTTCTCGCTCTCAAGGGTTCCAAGGCCACCGTCGCTGCTTCCACTCCGTCGCATCAAACGGCAAGCGCTTCGTCGCCGGCATCAGCCAAGGTCATTGCCGCTACACAAAAAGCACAGTCAGAAAAGGTGAAACTGCTTCATCAAAAGATGGAGGCTTTGCGAAAGTCGCGCGAGAAACTGGCGTCGCTCCAGAATCAATCATCCGACGAGGCGAATCCGGCAAACGTCGATTCGGAAAAGTCATTGGCTGAGGAGGCGACTGCCACCATGATCGCTGACGCCGAGTCTCGCGGCTTTCTCGAGAAGCTATCGGAATCTGAAAGACCCCCGGGGCCTGACAAGCTCTCCCCTCCGATTCCGGGGTTGCTTTTGTCAACCACTCGACAGCCGTCGCAGAGCTCGGACTCGAACCGACCTACTCCAAGTTTGCCAGACCGTTCGACAAGGGCATTTTCGCGGCCGTTTGGTCAGACAGCGTCTCGGCCACTGCTGATCAACGTGAGCGACGACGACGACGAAGATGAAGATGCTGATGACGACGCCGAGATGGACATCGATCCTCCCGCTCACACTTCGCAGGATGCGATGGCTGCAACGTCTCAGAAGACGGTCACCATCCGAGAGCATACCTCTGCGGTAAATGCCATGTCGCGACAAGGACACACTCCCACGTCAGCTGCTACGCCGCCGCGAGGCCTCAGTCATGGCGGCGGGGAGGACCTGGCAAGCATGAATAAGAGGATTGAAGCCATGAAGCGCAAGATTGCGGAAGCCGAGGCGCGGAAGAGAATCAAGCTATCGGGCGAGGCATCCCCGGCCGTGTCGCAGCAAAATGACGTTTCCCGCGCTGCCAGTGTCGAAATGGGGAGCGTGCCCAGTGACCCGGCCGCACCCGTCGCCTCATCGCCGGAAAGGAACGGCACACCAGTGGCGGCCAACTTGACTGTAGAGCCGTCGCGCGAGAGATCATCCCATCTGACCGACGCGGGTCCCGATCGCAGTGGCGGCAGGCATAGGCGCTCTGTCACTGCCAGCCAACGCCTACCGTTCATAGAGGCTCATCGCAAGGAACAGCTTCTCAAGCTGAAGAGCTTGCAATCAGAGATGGCCAGAGTTGAGCAGGAAATTGCGCAGAGCATGCAAGAAGAGGAAAAGTTGAAGCAAGATTTGGCTGCTTCCGACTCTGACGAGCTTCAAGAAAGACCTTTGGCAGGTAAGTACTCACAGCTCGATCGGCGCACGTGGACGAATATGACCTGCACTCTGTGGGCCTACCATGTGGCTCAGTGCCTCTCTGACAGAAAAGCAGAGGCTGCACCCTCGGGCTCTGCTCAGCAGCGTGGAGAGAATGCCGTCTTCGGTGGAGAAGATACGGACAAAGACAACAGAATGGGTTCGGAGATGTCCGGGCTAGACGCAGAAAAGACAAGTCCGGACAACGTGAATCCAGGGACAGAAACCAACGCGGCCTGTTCTATGACACCCGATGTCGCTGACACGGGGGACGTGTGCATGACCGGAGCTGCAGACGAACCAGACGACGAAGGCGAGGGCGATGCGATCATGGAAGGGTCAGATATTGGTACAGACCACGACTCGGGGGATTCAACTGACAATTATGAGCCACCTGACGCTGAGTCTGATGGTAAAGACACATTGACTCGCTCAGCTGAGGAAGCACCGCAGAACGAGGTGTCCGCCGCGATCGAGGCAGCGGGCAACGGCTCTCCTACGACGCTACCGGCGTCGGGGCGAGGGAAGGAGGTAATGCCGCAAAGCGTCAGTACCACGTCAGGCGCGTCAGATGGCCACTTCGTGCCGTACGAGACACCGCTGCAATGCTTCCGAGCGTATCGTTTCCACCCTGAATTCGGCAAACGCGTGGAAGGAGGGTTGCGGTCTCTGACCTATAGCAACAAGATTGACGTACAGAAGCAACTGTGCCCTGACGAGCTCGCGGGACAGCCGTGTCCCAGAGGGAGCCAGTGCGATTATCAGCATTTCGAGAACATGAAAGCCCCCGGTACGTGCTACAGCCCGTCGGGCCTTTAAAGAGCAGAGCTGACGAGGTACGGACACAGATGATCAAATTCTGCTGCAGCTCGGTGCGGCCGGCCACTATCAGGAATCGCAGAGGCAACAGTACATTGCCGGGCTACGCGAGTTGCTCACCGACCTTCGGAACCGCAAGGTCAAGGATTTCAACACCATCAGCCAGGGCATCATCGACTACCGGGCGCGTTTTCTCGGGGACGCGTCTAAGATTCTGCCTCTCAGCGGCGTGTCCATCTGAAGCGAAGCCGAGCTCGGCTCGTAAACCGGTCTTCATTTCTTTTTCTTTCTCTTTTGTCTGCTCACGTACGCCGAGCGCCTCCTTTCATCCATTTGACTTGAGAGGGAAAGCACAGCGGCATCAGTATTGATGGCTGCTTTACATTCCCCCCTCATGATGATCAGCCTCCTTTTAAACCCCCATATCGCGCCCGGAAGCCGTGAGTCGTAAGAACTGGCGATACCCCCTTCTTTTCATTTTCATTTTCTTCCCTTTTGATCATTCTCATACGCGCGAGCCGTCGCCCGCCCTCGACTTCTTCATCGAGGGTTCATATGTTGAACCCCCTTCCTCCTCTGCGTAGGTGGCCGAGAGTCGGTCTCGAGACAGTTGTCTTTGAGCAGTGTGGGAGATGACCTCCAAGCTGCTTGCTTAAGTATCTAGGTTTAATACAATCTCGTTAAACCCCTTTTAATGCCGTTGACAGTGACGCATGCGTGACGTCGTAGTTGTCTCTAGAACAGTCAATGTCCTTGGAGACGAAGCTACGCGATGTTACAGTACGAAGTCATCACCGTCGTGACTTGAAAGCGGATGATTTCATCGGCATGCAAAGAAGAAGTGTGGCTTTCATTATGTAGGTCAACGAATGGTGAAGAGGACGCCCGTCCAGGTATCGAAATGGCCCATGCTAGCTGGGCCTCGTAGCAGCCCAACCCCCTCCCCTTCCTGCTGCAATCGGCTCCCTCCAAGCCGGGGAATATCCAAACAAGAGAAGAGAAGAAGAAGAAGAACTCAGGTTTCGATTACGGAGCCGCTTTTCCCCTTGACACCATTGCCGACGCTCCCTTTGGGCTCGGCAATGCTGTCCAGGGCGGTGCTGTTGCTCCGTCTTCGACCTACGCCCTTGAGCTTATCTGTCGTAGCGGTCGAGTCGGCATGGCTGTTCCGGGGGCTATCTTCGCGCTGGCCCTCGCGAGCGTGATGCTGGAGGAGAAGCGGAGATGAGGGACCGCCATCGATGCTACCGGCCATGGTGGAGGCTTCGCTCTCGCTGTCGCCGCGGTGGTGACGATGGTGGCTGTGGCGGTTGTTACCTGCGAGGGAGTAGGCCGAACCGATCAGGCTTTCACTCCTGACCAGGTAATACCGATCGTACTCCTCTCTCGTGTGACCCGCGTCGGTGAAGCTATCGAGAGCGTCGAAGACGTGCTGAAAGACCTGAGTGTCGACGTCTCTGGCCCAGAGGAAGTCGAGATGCTCGTAATGCGGGATCTCGGTCGCCACCGTCTGCGGAGGTAATTCCTTGAGCATGGAGCGTATGTCGACGAGGGAGTCGCTTCCGCCGTAGATGAGGACGACGGGTGTCCGAATGTTTCGCGTCGGATACTTGGCGACCTTGGAGTATTTCTGCGAAGAGCTGACGCTGACGAGCTTCTGCAGGTCGTCGTCGTACATTTGGAAGCAGCGGTTGCGGATGATTTGAAACCAGTGGACGACGCTCTTGGTGCTGGTGAAGGAGTACAGGTGAGGATAGGCGGCCAGCTTTTGGCTCGTGGAGAGGTTCTTGGTGCGCCAGCCGAAGAGAAAGGAGAGGCCCATGTCGATGAGGCGGCAGAAGAGAGGCGGGTACACGAGCGTTTCCCACATGGTGGCCGAGCTCAGTATGGATCTTCTACCGAACATGAGGTAGAGCACCGAAGGAGAGGCCTTGACGAGGGCGTCGACCATGCCGTTGGACAGGCCGGCCGGCGCCATGGCGGGAGCCAGCGCGATGAAGACATTGACCCTACGGTTGAGCCGAGGGTGGATGGCGAGCGTGGCGAAGGCCTGAGCCGTGCCCTGGGAGAAGCCAATATAGGACAGGCACTCTTGTTGGGTCGTGTCGAGGATGTAGGCGATGGTGTCTGGGATGTCGTGAAAGGCAAACTCGTCCATGGAAAAGTCCCAGAAGCTAACCGAAGCGGGAGAGGTGTGGATCGACTTTTTAGAGTATTTGTTTCCGCGATTGTTTCCAAGCTGCGCGAGTCAGCGATGTGACACAAAAAAGGGGGGGGATGTGCATCTATGTATGCATACCCAAACGTCGAAGCCGCGTTCGAGTAGCTGGAAGGGTAGACACCTCTGCTCGTCCGTGAGGCAGACCCAGACTTCGGAGTTCATGAGCAGGCCGTGATGCAAGTAGGCGACGCGTTTTTTCAGGCTTTCATGTCCGCAGTTAACAGGTTGCCCTTCCTCGCCCTTTTTCCACTGCAGACGATGGATGCCGAGGAGGTAGCCGTCCTTTGTTTGGACGACGTGCTCTTCAGCCTCGTAACCCCAGATACGGCACAGCTCGACGAAGTCTGCGGCATCGCGAACGGAGGTGGAGATGGCTGATAAGGTTATGCGTGTAAGTCAAACTGGGCAGAAGATAAGATGGCTGTAAGAAGGCGACAAACATTTCTGTTTATTCTCGGCTCGCTTCTGCGCCGGAGTCGTGTAGCGGTTGAAGATGCGGCGCGAAGCTCGATAGAAGAGCGAGACGAGAAAGGCGGCTTATTGGAGAGAGATGTCAGAAAAAACTCTTTGTCGCGTAGTCGCGCATGAAGTCGAGGAAGGAAAGAGATTCGCGTCACGTACGTAGTGAAAGCGTGCAGACGCGTATGACAGCCTCGAGGCCGACGAGAACAAAGGATCCGACGATGGCGAGATACTCGGCGCTGTCATCGTCAGCTTCAGGGGTCCAAGAGGAAGGTGAGGACGGGAAGCGAACGGGTGTAGCCTTCCGAGGAAGGGAAACGGCATGATGAAGAGGTCAGTCGTAGAGAACTTGGGAGCGTGAATGGGTGGCCATGGCGCGAGGGGGCGATGAAAGGTTGTTGTTATAGATGCAACGATGAGGTTGGATTCTCACATGCATCGGGGGGCTTCCCTAGGCTTGTGTTTACTAGTGCGTGTTTATTAGTGCGCAGATGATGATGTCAGGGGCGCAGATTTACCGAAATGGCTTAGCGGACAACGTGTTGCTATAGGGTAGCAGAAATCATCTCGAATGACTAATGAGCTGTTTGTGGCCGTCTACCAGCCGGAGAGTCCAAGACAGATGATAATCATCGATGCTCTTTTTGTCAGTTGGCTTCACAGGAGTCAACGTTTCTTACGTCTACAAGCTTCATCAGCCGTCATGCCCAGCTCCTGTCGCGAGCTCCGTACGTCTCTTCTGCCATCACCCTATCGTCTTCAGCCGGATCACTGACGATCCCATCACAATTACCGACGTGCCTACAGGCGACGCCCTCGCGCAATGTCTCCAAGAATCCGATTGTGTCATGGTACAGCGTAACACGGCGCGCGACTGCCTACGGTCTCCGCTGGCCGAGACGCTACCGACGAAGTGCCAGCAGCTGAAGAAGGGGTTCGGCGAGTGCAAGCGCGGCATGGTGGACATGCGCAAGCGCTTCCGCGGAAACATGCCCGTCGCCTACAGGTCGGCCAGCGAGGCCGACAAGGGCTACCAGCTCTATGCTGGGAAGCCGGCCTTTTCCAGCGCTGTCAAGGAGACGAGCGGCGATGAGCCTGTACCGCGAGATTGGAGGGATATGGAGAATGAGGCCTATAGAGCAGAGCAACAGCGGGAGCAACAGCAGCAGCAGCAGCAGCAGCAACAACAACAACAGCAGCGGTGATGACATTGGTGCCTTCATGTTTTCCCTCCTCTTGAGTTTCGTGAGCTGGAGTGTGTCTTGTTCGCGCTCGGCTATGGCGCTTATTCTCTACAGGTCTGAGTTGTAGCCTACAGATAGGCGCGGGCCTATTCAAGGTAGTGCGGAGGAATTCCTTCTGTCATCTCGGCCCCCTTTTCCCCTCCCGCCGTCGACCGTCAAGCCCACTTTTGCCGTGGCCTCGATATCAACAAACATAACCTTCAACCCCTCTTTACCTACGTCCTACATTCTATCTACCTACGTCCTATCTAGACATACATCCATACATACCCTGCTATACTTTCAGCAAATAGCCTGGCAGACTGGCGGCCTGCCGCCCGTCGCAGGTTACCATGCCCTCCATTTCCATGGCGCAGCAGCGCGCCATCGTCTTCGCAGCCACTTTCTTCTTCATCACCGGCGTCTACCTTTGCACCACACGCCTATTCAACATGTCCTATACCAGTGACCGGTCGCCTTCGCCGCCGACGCATCGCCAGCAGCAGCCGCCGCCGCCTACGCAGCCAAAATACGATCACCCACCCCCCGTCTACCACAGACCGGCCGCCGATATGCCCCTTTCGCTAGCCGACCTGCCAATGTCTTACGGCGAGTATCGACGACCCGGACTTGAAGGCCTCGAAAAGCCGGTGGCGACTTTGCAAAGTCATTTCGTCCCGTCCAGCAACAATGGCCGTCGCCTCGTCGTCGTCGGCGACATACACGGCATGGACGCCGAGCTGGCTCTGCTGTTGGATCGCGTCGGGCTCGATACCAAGCGCGATCATGTCATCGCTGCCGGTGACATGGTCGGCAAAGGGCCCAATTCGACGGCCGTCGTCGCGCGACTGATGGGTCTCGGTGCCAGCGCTGTACGCGGCAACCACGAGGACCGCGTGCTTCTCTCGCGTTCAGAAGCCGACGTCGCCAGCGGCCTCCTCGGCTCCCAGCTGGCCGAGCCCGATGGGATTCGCCGCACCGGCCAGGCCGATGCCCTCGCCGTCGCCCGTGCCCTGTCGGCCGAACAGGTCGCGTGGCTGTCCCACCTGCCCGTTGTGCTGAGCGCCGACCCTCTACCGTTGTACGTCGTTCACGCCGGCCTCGTCCCCGGCGTCGCGCTCGAGAAGCAAGACCCATGGGCCGTCATGAACATGCGAACCCTGATATACCCGCGCGAGGAGCTGCGGAAAAAGCAGCACCCTGACCAACACGATCGAAAATCAGACCGTGCCGTCGCAGTCCCCGTCGAGAACCACAAGGGCGAGCCCTGGGCCGAGGCTTGGAACCGTTTTCAAGAAGGTCGTCCTGAATCGGAGCGCCGGACGGTCGTCTACGGTCATGATGCTCGCGTCGGCCACGTCGAGCGAAAATATACCCTTGGCCTCGACTCTGGGTGCGTCCGCGGCGGTAATCTGACTGCTGTCATCATAACAGCCACGCAGAAGGGCGGCTTTGACCACACCACTGTGCAGGTAGCGTGTCAGAAGCCGTCTCGATGAAGCTGTTGTGTCGGCTCCTAAGCCATTCTTATACGCGAGCAGGAGTTGGCCAAAGCCAGGTAGTGCGATGGCAACTCCTCAATCGTCTGGGCGCATCCTGGTCACGAGATGCGCCGGAGAAAAACAAGGAGACATGATCTGGTTTCACCCTGCAAGGAAATGGAATGTTCCACGAAGGGCAATCTACCTGACTGGACGTCCGTCAACCTTGGAGATGTCATGCGTACGGTGTACCTGAGTTACTACCTACTATCCACAGGGCAGAGTTGGGTCATGACAGTTTCGTCTTCCGGCAGCCATGTCTTACCTACAACCCGGAGGCTATCACTATTAGGTAGCCATCGATGTTAGACCGGGGAAGAGAAATGAAATAGAGTAGCACGCTACTGATATCATTATGTCATGGAGTATTCATTCATCATATCAGATAGACAACTTTCAGTCCTGCTGATGAGCCTCCTATGATGTCTCTCCCTCGAATGGACTCGGTATAAAGTTGATGAAAGAGGTTGGTGCCGTCTTGCGGAAACGTTTGAGGATCGGGCCTAGCGCGAGAAAGAAGAGTTTCGGCCGGGAGGGATATCGTCCGTGCTCGGCCCGCTCTCATCCTCCATGCAACGAAGGGAAAGCAAAAAAAAAGCATGGATGCGATCGGAGGAACATTCTCTCCGGGCATCTGGAAAATTCGAGAAAAATGCAAAAGGAAAGGGTCTGGCCGGGGATTGAACCCGGGACCTCTCGCAAGCACTTGCTCAGGGTGTTTCCCTAAGCGAGAATCATACCACTAGACCACCAGACCGGTTATTGTTGAAGACCAAGGCTACAATAGCAGTATATAGAGGGAAATTTGCAAAGAAGCCGGAAAGCTGCGATGGAAGGAGCTCTGGGGATAGCATCTTCAGCTCAACGAATCCACTGCACTCTTTCATTTCTTTTTTGGACACTTTTAATCGACAGCTCGGGAGCTTCTTCGCTGTATTTTACCCCTCGAAGATCGATTCTTGAGCTGGGCATCACGCACTCGGGGAGCACTGTCAGTGTCAAGACAGATGGATAATCGATCATCACCGACGACGACGAAGACATGGAGGAGAAGCGATGAGCATTTTGCCATTATTATGCTTTAATCAGAGCTAGGGAGCTACCGCCTCACCATCCTCCTCATCGAATTGAACACCGATAATCGCAAAAAAAAGGCCGCGTGCCTAGACAATACGTGTCATCGCAGATACTGCTAACAGCTTTGTCGTGGAAGAAGGCCACATGTCGTTCTGATGCGATCTTGATACGTCTTACGAACGAAGCCAACCATGAACTCGACATCCCGGACGTTTGACGCGATGCCGAAAGAGACGCGGATGGCTCCCGCGATGGGAAGCCTGGCGATTCTTAGAAAATCGTCAAATGACTTGGTCCGGGCTTGGATGAGCGGCTGCAGGGTCTTGGAATCCACGCCGAATGCATCCTCGCCAATGCCGGGGTTGCAAAAACACCCTGTACGAAGCGAAATCTTGGCCGCCGCCGCCTCGACGGCCACGAGCCGCTCGTCGACTACCCTCCCCCGGGCGTCGATGACGTTAAAGGAGACGGTGCCGCCTCGGCGATCGAGGTCGGTAGGGCCGTAGATGGTTACCATGGGCGTCCCGTCGCTGTGGCAAAGTTCCTGCAGGAGATGCAGCAGCCATCCGGTGAGACAGCGGACCCTTGTCGCCACGACGTCGATTCCGATTCCCGAGAGCCAGCAGAGCCCAAAGTTGACATCGGGAATCGACAGGTAGTTTAACGTACCGTCCTCAAAGGCACTCTCGTCGCCGGCCTGCAGATGCCACGGCACCCCGACAGTGGCCGCTTGGATCGTACCACCCGAGAACCAGGGGCGGTCTAGGCGAGCCAGGGCGTCACGCCGAGCGACCAGACAGCCGACGCCCGTGGGCAGTCCAAACACCTTGTACCAGCTGACGGCCACGAATTCGGGTTTGACGCTGGACAGGTCGAGCCTCCCGGTCGGGATATAGGCGGCAGCATCCAGCAAGACGTCATACCCGCGTTGTTGGGCCGTATGGATCCAGGACAGGGGATGCCGCACGCCGCTAAAGTTACTCTGCGCCGGGTAAGCGAAGAGGTTGCGACGAGACCTGCCAAGGGACAGGCCGCAGCACCGTCGACGAGACAGCGCCTTGACGACATCGGACGGGTCGACACGCAGCTCCGGGACGCGGGCGTGGACGTAGGTGACGCCCGCGTGCTTTCGCTTGGCATACTCTCGCAACCCGTTGATGGAGTTGTGGTTATCCGACGTCAAGACGAGTCTCGACCCTCTACGGAACGGATAGGCCTCTCCGACGAGCCGGATGGCGGCCGTGGCGTTGGCCGTGAACACGACGGCGTACTCGGCCGGGGACGCGTTGAGATGTGAGAGCACCCGGCTCCGGGCGAGGTCGATCATTTCCGTCGAGGCCTGGCTGGTAGGACTCAGCGAGTGCGGATTGCCAAAGGTGGTGCTCGCCAGCCGCTCCTGCTGAGCGCGATGCTGTGCGCGTGCGGCGAGACCCGCGCCGGTGTAGTCGAGATACACATGGCCTTGCTCGTCGAGATAGCCATACTCGCTGGCTCGCAGGTCGTCCAGCTTCCTCGTCGATACGTACTCCGGAAAGGCTTCTTTGAATGCTGTCATGGCCGCTTTTTCTTTTGCCACTTTTTCTTTTGCCTCTTTTCTTCTTCGTCTTCTTCTTCTTCTTCTTCTTCGTCAGGGGGGTCCCTCTCTTATCCGGGTCAAACACCGAATCTTCTTCATACGCAGTGGCATCACCACCACGAGCCTTATATCTGCAAAAAAGCTCCGCCACTTTTTCTCACTTCCTATCATGACCCTATGAATTCTGGTAAGAAAAATGATAGATAATCCGGAGCAAAGAGAAGGCGTCGATGCAGACGGCGCAAGTTTACCCCCCCCTTCCCTCCTCTCCCTCCCTCCCTCTCTCCTTTCCCCCACCCCTCTCTTTCGGACCCAACCTTGGGAAGGCTCGCCCTCGTCAAAGCGGGCTCGGACCGAAGCAAAGCAGAGGAAGCCGGCCCCCGTGTAGACACGACGTCCGTTCTCGAACCCGTTGGGTCGACAGAGGAAGGGGAAAAGGGGGGGCTCGGCCGCTCTCAAGATGCGTATACCGAGAAAGGTGGTCCGTGTCACGGGTTGTCTGCTTCGGTTCGAACGTATATCGACATCCTGGAGCTGGCTCCGGTCAAGACATTCAGCCGCCCCGTTAAGCGGGGCGATTGTCGAGTGCAGGAGGAGGGCCAACCATGGGGAGGTGTATTGCGTCTTGTCATAACAGTCTAAGACAAGCAAGGGGACTTGTCGGTCCAACGGCACGGCAAGTTGGTGGATGGCTGACGTCCATGATCCTGTCAAGCACGAGTCTTTTTTTTTTTTCCCCCATCACAGAGATTCGATGTCAATCTGTCTTCGGCGACCTCGGCGACCTGGTCGGAGGCATCACGGTTCTTTTCGACGTTCGCGATAGGGGGGAAGAGCGAAGGGGAGCATATATCATCACAATCTTGGCTTTTCCTCTCTTGAAAGCCTCTTCCCCTTTTCCCTTTCACACAACTTTCGAGCAACGTTCGCCTCGACCGTCATCATGGACCCTGAACAGCTTCCCGTTGCCGAAGGGCACATGCGCAACACGACGGTTCGCAATATGGCTTGGCACGGCGTCACCGTCACCGTGCAGGACCGCGAAACGAAGCGGGCCAAGACCATCGTGGACAATGCGGAAGCCATCGTGGAAGCCGGTTCGTGCCGTCCAACCCAAGATCGACAGGGGCACTGACGAAGGGGGTGTGGGGATGGGGGTGGGGAGGGACTTTGGCTTCGAAAAGGGGAATGCCTCGGACTGATGGGGCCTTCGGGCTGCGGAAAGACGACGCTGCTGAGGGCCTTGGCGAGAAGACGAACCAACGGCTCCGTGACGGGAGCCCGTGTTTTGATCAACGGACGGGAGCTGCCGCTGTCCGAGTTTCGGCAGATGACGTCCTTTGTCGAGGAGCGGGATACCGTCATGGGGTCGTTGACCGTCTTTGAGACATTGGCTTTCTCCTCGAAGCTGTCTGCGGCGAGGCAAGCTGCCCCCCCTTCCTTTTGTTTTGTTTTTCTTCACGGTCTCCGTCTGTGAAGGGAGAGGGGAAGGGGTCTCGTCACGACTGACTCGCACGTTATAGCTGCGGCGACAAGCATCAACATCTGCTGCGAATCAACGGACTGATCGATGCCTTTGGCCTCTCGTCGCAGACGAATGTTCTCATCGGCACGCCCGCCCGCAAGGGCCTCTCGGACGGGCAGAAGCGGCGGGTCAGCATCGCCAGCCAGCTCATCACCGGACCCAAGATACTCTTTCTGGACGAGCCTACCAGCGGACTCGACTCGGTGGCCAGCTTCGAAGTCATGCACCATCTCCGCAAGCTGGCCAAGCGGCATAACCTCATCGTCATCTGCTCTATACACCAACCGTCTTCGTCGACCTTTCATCTCCTCGACAAGGTGATGCTGCTCTCGGAGGGCAAGACGCACTACTTTGGTGCCGTTGGCGACATGGCATCCTACTACGAAAGCATCGGCTTCCCGATTCCTCAACGGGTGAACCCGGCCGAGTTCCTGCTGGAAACGACAAACGTCGAGTTCGCCCAAGACAAGGACAAAGCCAGGAGGCGACTCGACGAGCTTCACCAAGCGTGGAAGACGTCGATGCTGGCCGAGGAAGCCGGAGCCATTATCCGGGCCACTCCCAAGCTGGACGGCTACGTTCACCTGGAGCAGCAGCCGGACGAGGCGAAGCCAGGCCTGGCCCGGCGGACTTGGCTCCTCGTGCAGCGAAGCATCATCAAGAGCTACCGCGACGTGTTCGCGTACGGCATCCGGCTTGCCATGTACATGGGTCTGGCGTTGATGATGGGCACCGTTTGGCTACGACTAGAGCCCAACCAGGCTTCGATACAGCCATATATCAACGCCATCTTCTTCGGGTCCGCCTTTATGTCGTTTATGGCGGTCGCCTACGTGCCGGCCTTTTTGGAGGATCACTCTGTGTTTGTCAAGGAGCACGAAAACGGCCTCTACGGCGCTGCGGAGCTCGTGGTGTCTAATTTCTTGGTGGGCGTGCCCTACCTGTTTACGATATCCATCGTCTTCTCCGGCGTGACGTACTGGCTATCCAATTTCCAGTCCAACAGCATCGCCTTCTTCACGTGGGTTATGTGGCTGTTTCTCGACCTGCTGGCGGCCGAGTCGCTGGTGGTGTTGGTGTCGTCTCTGATACCCAACTTCGTGGCCTCGCTGGCGGTGGTGGCCTTTATGAACGGGCTCTGGATGTCGATCGGGGGCTTCATGGTGGCGCCGACGAGTCTCAACGTGTTTTACAAGTACGGCTTCCACTACTGGGACTACCAAAAGTACGTGTTCGAGTCGATGATGATCAACGAGTTCGCCGAGCGGAGGTACGACTGCGGAGCCGGCTGTCACTGCATGTACGAGTCTCCGCTGGCGGGCGAGTGCAAGATTTCGGGGCGAGCGGTGCTTGCGCAGTACGGGTACGAGGCGGGCGGGATGGGGAGGAGGGTGGGCATCATGGTTGCCATCATCTTGGGACACAGACTGGCGGCTTGGGCGGTGCTCAGGTGGAAGAACTGAAGGGGGGGGGGGGGGGAAGAAGGGTGTGTCTCTGATTCGTCTGCAGAATAATAGGGTTGCTACATGATGTGTTCTGTGTTTGAAAATACCCTCGTTGTCCTCTGGCTTTGAGCCTGTCTGTAGG
>PDHP01000113.1:34255-114133 GCA_003339455.1 Ophiocordyceps camponoti-leonardi (nom. inval.) | reverse complement strand
CTACACCTACCTGCCTACTACCTACCTAGATGCATACACATATGCCCGTCCATAGAGATACATAAGGTAAGGCTCATTCATTCACCAGCCGGAGACTTGATCGATCCCATCCCCCCCCCCCCCCCCCCCCCCCCCCCTTCCTTCCCCCCCCCCCCCCCCCCCCCCCCCCCCCCCCCCCAAAGCACCCCCAGCACCGACGCCTCCAACCCCAATCATGCACGTTTTCCCCCCTCTCTCTATCCGTATCTCTTCCTCCAAAATTACCACAGGTCTTCTTCTCTTCTCCTCATCATCGTCGTAAATACCTTGGCTTCTCCGACTCCACCGTCTGAACCCCGCGCCCCCTCATTCTCTCTCACTCACACCCCCCTCATAGGCTTCATCCGTCACCTCCAAACGGCTCTTGTTTTTTTTCCCCTTCTTATTGAATGAGCTGAGAAGAGACCGGAAGAACCTCTTTGTCCGTGCTCGACATGTTTTCCAACCACCAAGCCCCCGAGGGAAACCTCCAGCCTGATCCTCCGCGCCGCCGCGATCAGAACCAGAAGAATCTGCCATGTAGATTCTGTCCCAGGCGCTTCAGGTCGGTCATCAAGCCACTTCATCCGCCCTACCGCCGCTTAAACCTCTTCTTGCCCTCTCAGGCGTGTCGAACACGTCCAGAGACACGAGAGAACTCACACCAAGGAGAAGCCCTTTCCATGCAACTGGCAAGGCTGCGGGAAGCGATTTGCCCGCCGGTGAGTAGGCCGTTGCACCGCGTCTCTTTCCGATAGTCGTTGTCATCACCCCCTTTCCCCCCCATCCCCCCTCCTTTCGTCGACTTACACCCTTGCTTCTATTCATCAAATCTCTGCGCTGTATCTGGTAACTCCATCATTCCCCTCTGCCGGTCAACTATACCCTTTCATCCCAGTCGTTTCTGCTCTACATGTTTCACTTGAATACCTTACCTACCTACGCACCTTTTCAACCGTCGTGTGTTTTCGTGAAGCGACATACTTACGCAGATATGAACGTTAGCGATTTGCTTAACCGGCACGAGAAGCTAGTCCATCTTAATGAGGGGGCCAACAAGGAGAACGGCCGGCAAAAGAAGAAGTCTTCATCCTCCCATACGTCTTCTCAGTCGGACGGCTCATCTGCCGCGCGGCCTCGGACGCTGCCATTCGCTGTATCGGATCCACCGCCGCAGCAGCCTTTGGGCCCCCATCACCTTCAGCAGCAATATCACCATCACCTCTATCCCTTTCAACAGCCGCCACACAGTCAAACGGTGTTCCATCACGGCCCTACTGGCCCCGCCGCTGGCCCTGGCCCGCCGCTCATTGCTCGAGATGTCCGTGACAGCCCCAAGTCGGGCGCCGGTAACCTCGAACTCCTCTCCGATGCCGCCCTCGGAGAGCCGACGACCGCTATGAGCATGAAGCCCCGTGACGGAGAGAGCCCACCAATCTACCCGTCACAAGACGTGTACAGCGTGAGTAGCCCTTTGAGGGAATCATTGGGCACCGCGCCGCAAATCGCATCTTCCCACTTCGGCGAGAACCACGGAACGGCCGCCTGGTCCGGCCTGGCTGATAGTCCCCCATCCTCCTTGAGCTTCGGATCGCTCGATCCGGACGTCCACGACCCTGGAGGCGGTCAGCACCGCGTCTCGGCGCTCGAATACGCCTCTATCAAGAATCGCATCGACGAGTATTCGGCCGTCCTGCCCAGAGACTTCGTCTTCCCCTCCCGTCACACTCTTGCCAGGTTTTTTGACGGTTACGTCTTTGGCTTCCATGAGCAGCTGCCCATGCTACATCTGCCGACGCTCGCGCTGGTCGAACTCTCCCCTGAGCTGCTGCTAGCTATCCTAGCTCTCGGCGCGCAATGCCGGTTCGAGAGCAATCGCGGACACGCGCTCTGGTACGCTGCCAAAGCCGTCGTCATGGAGCAGATCCGGAGACGGCAGAGCTTCGACGTCCACGCCCTGCTGCCGACGGCCGGGGCTTACAGCCCGCACTCGACGCGACCCTCGCCCAGCACGACATACCGTCATTCGTTCGCCTCGGCGCAGTCGGAGAGGCCGATGACGCAAGACACGCATCGTGAGCCTTAGTGAGATTGGCAGCCCCCATTCTTTTTTTTTCTGCTCCTCCGTTTTCCCTGCCTCGACGGATGTCGTTCGCTGACGATGCCGGTGCCAGCTCCCCGAACACGCCCCAGGCTCGGCTAGAGACGATTCAGGCAGCACTTCTGCTCTTCGCAGTCGGCCTATGGGGAGTCAAGACAATCACTTGTGATGCGCTGTCACTGCAAGGTACCCTCAACATGCTAATACGCGATGAGGGCCTCGTGGACAAGACGAACCCGGCTCTGCTGACGGACTGGGATGCCTGGGTGAGGCTCGAAACCGTCAACCGGACTAGGCTCGTGGCCTACTGTCTCTTTACCTTGTGCACCGTGACGTACGACTCGTCGCCTCAACTCCTGGCGACGGAGCTTAACATACACCTGCCTCTGCGCGCCCGCCTATGGCGTGCTGGATCGTGCTGGCAGTGGCAGCAACTCCGGCAGTCGACGCCGGCCGCCGACATGACCACATATAAAGCCGTCCTCCGGCTCTTCTCTCGCTACAAAGGAAGGCTGACCAGGGAAAGGCTCTCCGAGAACCTGTCGTCCTTTGGCTACTACGTCTTGCTGCACATGATGTTGCAAAATATTTACTTGATGGGACACCTGTCGGCGCCGCTCGCGAACCTGCCGTTCGAGACTCGACGGGCGTTGCAGCCAGACGACGCGGGCGCGATGATGGAGACTTTGCAATTCTGGAGGTGGAGTTTCGACCGTCGTCGCCAGCTGCGGGCCGCCGAGACGGACTACCCGGCCAACGTCGAGATGGCAGGCGGATCGCTGGCTCACAACATGGCGGCCATGGTGCGGCTGGTATACCTGCGGATCCACGCCGACGTAGCTCCAGGATGGACGCTGCAGACGAGAGACTCCAAGTTCGTGGCGACGGTGCTGAGCAACAGGTCGTCGCCCCCTCGAGATCCGCGGCTGATCCGGGCCGTCAACCACGCGGTGCATGCCTTGTCGATGCTGGTGAATGCCGGCGTCGGCTACGTGGCGAGGGCCAAGTCGGAGTGGGGCATGCTGAGTTCGTGTAAGTACCTAGAGATGTGGTGGAAGATGAAGATGGAGAAGAGATGCTGACTGGAGGGAAAACAACGTTCAAAAGTGTGCAACTTTGAGTGCGCCGTCTTGCTGGCCAAGTGGCTTCTGGCGCTCTCGGAACGCGAGCACTCGGATCCGCCGGTGTGCCCCGAAGAGAAGAGGATGCTGGAGCTCGTACGAGTGATGCTGGACGAGACCGACTTTGCGGTGCCCATCGACCCGTCGCTGCTGGAGACGGCGACGAGCGACAGGGACAAGCTGCGGCAGCTGGCGAGCGCCGTCCTGCGCGTCTGGGCCGTCATGTTCAAGGCGACGGACACCTTTGATCTTATCAGGGTCTTTGGTGCGAGCTTGGACGGGTATGCCGATGCGGTCGACAGCAGGACGGAGGCGACGGCGAGTAGGGGCGAAGGTCAGGACGGGGCCGAGTCTTGACATGTCGATCCATTACCCTCCACTCTTTTTTTCTTTCTCTTTTACAGGTAGGTGAGGTTGATTGTGATGATCAGCTCTACGGCAAACAGAGGTGGTGTCGAAGCTACATGGAGCTAAGTGACGGGGCTGGCTACGGGCTCATATCTAGTATCTATCAATCCAGGTGGTTACCAGGCATTCACCTCGAAAGTAGGTGTTTAGTGATGATGATGGACAGTAGAGTACTCCCAGCCTGAGGAGGTATGATCTATTGCGGTCTTTGGTTGCGGAGACGAAGACGGGGACCAGGTATCTTACGGATAACATGGGTGTGTCTTCATCTTTGCCCCTGCTATGCTTTTTCAGGGTCGGCAGATTCAGGATGTCTAGTCGTTGACGTAGTCAAGTTCTTCGTTCTATATCATCCTTATTGTATGTATGTTGCGGACTCCTTTTCGATTGGGACTGGATGAGGCCTATCGTTCGCTCTATATGTACTTCTTGTCCTCTCTTTTCTTTATTACCCTGTGGATCGTCATCTCGAGAACTATCTGCCTATATATACTATATACATAGGTAGGGGCCGGCAAGATAGACCTTGTCCTGCTTTCCATCATGGTCATTTATCGCGAAACTGATATGTGTGAGCTGGAAGCTGTCCTTCACAGGAAGTTTCACAAGGTACTAATTCGGGGAAAGCAAAGTCCGAGGTAAGCTCTAAGTCCTAGGGAACGAGGAGGGAGTTTAGAGGATTTGCGGCAGCTGTATTCATTAACTAGGACGACGATTATGGATACGTAGATCTCACTCGAGTACCTTTAAACCTATGAGTATTGACTACGAATGCGTTTGAAGTATACCTACCTAGACATAAGATCTCACAGTCATACAACACGTAATCCTCTGAGGGCAATCAACCACCTAGCCAAGCATCATCAACTCGGCCTACGGATTTGGATCTGACTCCCCCCCCCGGCCGTCGGCCATTGGCCAGCCCTACCGAGAGCCTCGGACCTCGGCTTGTCAGCCAAGTTCACTAATCCGTACAGAGTAATCATCACCGAAAACGGGGAGGCCGGTGTTCCCCGGTGAAGGAATTCCACGTGACGCAAATGTGAGACATACGAGACATGCTACACGTGACAACTCTTTGATCCCTCGGCTGCCAAGGTGGTATAAGCGGCTGGACGGACTCTTTGTCGACGACGAAGACAGACGCGTCTCTCGTCTCGATTTTCGAATCCTTCTCCCTCCCCCCTTATTTCTTCTCCTCGAATCATCTTCTCCCCTCTCTGCACCTACAGACTCTCTTCTCTCTGTGACACACTCTCTCTTCGCCAATGGCCATCACGACGGAGCTGACGCGCCGCCTCGGCATCCGAGTGCCAGTCGTCCAGGGCGGCATGATGCATGTAGGCACGGCCGACCTGGCGGCAGCCGTGTCCAACGCGGGCGGGCTCGGCATCATAACGGCCCTCATCTTCCCCTCTGCAGATGCGCTGCGCCAAGAGATCCGAAGGTGCCGCACCCTGACGCGCAACCCTTTCGCCGTCAACCTCACCCTGCTTCCGTCCATGGTGCCGCCGGACTACGGCTCGTACGCCAAAGCCGTGGTGGACGAGGGCATCCGCATCGTCGAGACGGCGGGGAACTCTCCGGGCCCCATCATCGCCCAGCTGAAGAAGGAAGGGGTGACGGTCCTTCACAAGTGCACGACGATTCGTCATGCGCAGAGCGCCGTCAAGCTCGGCGTCGACTTTCTTAGTATCGACGGCTTCGAGTGCGCCGGACACGTGGGCGAGAGCGACATCACCAACTTCATCCTCTTGAGTCGGGCCCGTCAGTCTCTCGGTGGCGTGCCCTTCATAGCCTCGGGCGGCTTCGCTGACGGCTGGGGCTTGGCTGCTGCCTTGTGCCTCGGCGCCTGTGGCGTCAACATGGGGACGCGCTTCATGTGCACCGTCGAGGCGCCCATTCATCAACGGATCAAGGACCAGATCGTGTCGGCCGACGAGACGGACACGGTGCTGTTATTGCGTCGTTGGAGGAACACGTCGCGCCTGTATAAGAACACCGTTGCGCTTGAGGCCTTGCGCATCGAGAGGGAGAGTCAGAAGGGGGAGTTTGCCGAGGTCGCTCCTCTTGTGAGCGGGAAACGAGGCAGGGAGGTTTTCGTCAACGGCGATCCCGATCACGGAGTGCGTGTCTTTTTTCCTTTTCCTTTCCTTTATTTTCTCTCTTTCTTCTCTTCTTCGTTCCTTTTTAACCCTTCTTGGCTGACATGATTTCTTTGCACTTCTCTAGGTCTGGACGGCAGGCCAAGTCATCGGTCTCATTCACGACATTCCTACCTGTGACGTTCTGGTGAAGCGTATCGAGACTGAAGCTGAGGCGGCGTTGCGAGAAAGACAGACTTTGATTCAGCCCGGTCCCAAGCTATAGAGAAGTGACGAAGACGACGAAGACGATGGTGATGATGGTGATGATGGTATCTAGAAAACGTCAATCAACTGCATCCGCTCATACAAACGATGACTTGCAAACGGTCGGGACAAACGCGATGATGTTTGTACTCATGATAGAGATGTATATACATATCCATACACACACTCATCTATATATACCTGTACTTTACCTCTCTATCAATCTTCTTCATATTCACGGGGTTTCTTTGAGGTCGCGACAAAGTTTGGAGGCTCGATTCAAGAAAGCTTCAACAGGATTAGTCAGCCTGTTAACCAACCACCAACTACCATCATAAACCACCACCACCATCATCGCCATATAATTACTAGGTCATTGCTCATATAAAGAGCCTTTCTCCCTCTTCCTCTCCCTCTCCCTTCTACCCGGGAGGGCAGCTATGCCACAACCTAAAAATCTCAGCGAAAAGGCGAGCCTAACGAACCTCCCCGACCATCTCTTGGCCGACATCATCGACCACTTCGATACAGCCTGCGATGTCTCATCCTTCGGCCAAAGCTCGCGCCGCCTGTACAGCTTCATCTGCCACGGCGGCGGTTGGCGGAGCTTCGCCTACAAGCGCTTCCCGACGCTCATGTCTTCGGCCCCCGACATGGGACTCCCCTGGAGCGCCGTGGTCGACCGACTGACGTACCTCGATCGCTGCTGGGATACGCGCGCCCTTCTCTTCACCTCCTTTCGGGAGGATCAGAACGTACGGCGCGGCCGTCGCAAGCGAGGGGAGCAATCGGTCGACTTCCAGGTCTTGGTCTCTGCCCGGGCCCAGCCGTTTTCTCCTCATGAGATGCTGGTTTATAGCGCGGGCGAGAAGCTGCATGTTCGCCAACGCCACATCTTAGGGCCCGTGGGCGGACGCAGACATGATAGCTGGTGCACTCTGTCTGGGTTCTATCAACCCGGTCCCGGCGACGTCACCGCCCTCTCGCTGATAGAGAGGGATTCCAACTTGGAGATTATCGTCGGAAGGGCCGACGGCTCCGTCCGACTGATTGCCGCTGGCAACGGCTCCGTCGGCAGGCCTCTGAGCCATCTCCTCCCCGGCCATCCGCTCGCGAACTCTCCGGGCCGGCTGGCGGTGATGTGGACCGAGTGGCACCCTCGGACGGGCCTCGTCGCCAGCTGCAGGGATTCCTTCCTCACCCTTCACGACCTATCCAAGATTGAGAACCGCTGTGGAGGCTACGAGTCGACGCTGGCGCCCGTGGCTCATTTCGACGCCACTCCCGCCGACCATCATGACGGGTGTGACGTCCCCTACGTCCGCTGCGCCAAGTTCTTCGGCTCCGACGGCATCGCCTGTGGCGTCAGCGGCAGCTCTCGACCTCTCCGTTGGGGCAAGATACGACCCACGGGCCTGCAGCTGACCTGCTCTACCGCCGACAGACCCTACAGCAAACAGGACTCGAAGCAGACGGTCATGGCACTGGAGCAAGTCGGAGGTCAGGCCCACGAGAACTTGCTGTTGGGTGCCTGGAGCGACGGTAGCTATAGGTCTTTTTTTTTCTCTCTCGTTTCAATCCTGTCCTCGCCCCTTCTTTATCGTCTTCGTCTCTTGATATACGTACTCACCAAAGCTACTCTTTCTTTTCTTAGGCTTCTGGACTTGCGAACGCCGTTGGAGCACGATGCCATCTATCGTGACCGTCATCAGCCGCACAACGCGGGCGCTTCGCTGCTCGTCTACGGCATGGAACGTTTCGTAGCAGGAAGCCACTCGGAGCCGGTTCTGCGACTCTTCGACTTCCGCAACCCGAAACCATACTACCAAACGACGGCGAAACGCTGCGAAAGCGAACTGCTCGCACCCGGCTACTGCCGGACGCTTGATGATCTTGACAAGAAGAGGCACGCGGCGCTGGGGAGAGAGGCGCCGGCGCGGGTGCTAGAATGCGAGCCGGGACGAGACCGCGTCTGCGTATGGCACGATCTCGCCCGGAAGCACAACTGGCGACCTGACGCCAGCGTCTTCCTCGGCTCCTCTCGCCACGACCGCGTCGCTTCGCTGGCCAAGGCTTCCGACCTTTCCGACGCCTTCTACTGCGGTCTACGCGGCGCCATGGTCGAGGCCGTGCTGCACTGCGACGTCGACGCCGACGGAAAGAAGCCTCTGTACGCCGATCCGCGCTCCCCGCCGAGGGGATGCGTCGCCAAGGCCAGCGAGGGCGGCATCCGTCGCGTAAGCCTGCTGGAGACGGGCGTCG
The DNA here is from genome assembly GCA_003339455.1 of Ophiocordyceps camponoti-leonardi (nom. inval.). Lineage (NCBI taxonomy): Eukaryota > Fungi > Ascomycota > Sordariomycetes > Hypocreales > Ophiocordycipitaceae > Ophiocordyceps > Ophiocordyceps camponoti-leonardi. Next base: position 105,872 of record PDHP01000113.1, on the reverse strand, counting down.
CTCGTCGATCGGCCGGTTCCTGGACCGAGACGCCGCCCACTTACTTACCCAGGGCCACTCTTTACGCCTGCGACGATGTTCCCCCCGGCAGTGGTAATCCCTACGGTGGGAAGAATCAGTGGCAGCAGCGTTTGAGCGGGAGGTGGTATGAGCTTGAGAGGGTTCCTAGACGGGGGTTTTGAAACCGATGCCGCTGCTGCTGGTCCCTTCCTCTCTAGGGAAAATCTATACAAAAAACTTCCCCGGTAATGAAGGCTTTTTTCAAACGGTCATGATGCGATGCCTGTGTTCTTCTCTACTATCTGATCCTGCTCTACCGATCTTGCTACTTACTACCTAGGTAGGTATCCATGCTATTTATCTGTATACTAGCCAAAGAAGAAAGAAAAAAAAAGAAGAAAAACCACTCACGATGCTCCTCGCGCCTCCAAGAAGAAGGAAGAAATGGAATGTCAAAGACAATGAAGAAAAAAAAAACACATAAAAAAGGGGGTGGAAGGGGGAGAGAGAGAAAGGGGGGGGGGGGGATATATGTCAACCAAAGTAGGTAGTTTCCCCCCCCTTTCTTTCCTCTCACATAAGAAGATACAAGGCCCTCACAGCCTTCTCAGCCGCTGCTACATGCCAGGGCCTGACGTCCACCTCCCGCTGAACGACACCCCTGGCACGAGCCAAGGTGCCGAGGCCACGGAAGTAGCTGAGCATCTCCCTCAGCAGCGGCTCGTACGACCGCGGGCTGGCGTCGGCGTGGACGAGGTTGACCTCCATCAGGACGGGGGCGTCTTCCGCCCGGGAGCCCGTCCGCTTGATGAGGTAGCCGCTCGCGAGGGAGGAGGAGCGCATGTCGAGGGCGCTGAGCGAGACGTTGAACCTGTGGCTTACCACTGCGCCCCATGTCTGGTCTGTTACGTCGGAGAGGACGGCTTCGGATTCGGTTTCGGTTTGGTCGGGGGATACTGTTGACGTTGCTGCTGTTGTTGTTGTTGTTGTCTCGGCGGTTGGTGGCGTCGTCGTCGTCGTCGTCGTCATCATCGATAGCTTGACGGCTGGTGGTAGCAGCTGAAGAGATGGGTTCGTATCGACCGTCATCAGAATCATGGTGACGGAGGCCTTCACCTCTGTCCTCGCACGGTCAGCCCAAAAGTCCATCTCTTGCTGATCCATGGGCGAGCATTTGGTGATGACGACGCGCCAGTGCACTTTCCACATCGAGATCAGGTCAACCGTCAGCTCCCACATGTCCTTGGCCACGTCGCTGATGGACCGAGAGGGCGGCCTCCCCTTTCGACCGAGACAGTACGACGCCGTCTCCTGCTGGTTGCCTCGGTCGTCCGTCCAGGCGGCCGTGATCCAGCGGTCATCGACGCTCTGAGCGTAGGCGATATGGATGCACGAGTTTTCGCGCATCAACGAGGCCGACGGCGAGACCGTCAGCTTGAAGTCGATGATCCGAGGAAGTGGCTGCTCCAGTCGGATCGCAGGCGAAGGCATCGCCTTGCCCGCGCACCGGTCATACGTCTCCATACTGAGCCTCACCAGCTCCGGAGCGGGCGTGACGACGACGCAGGTGGGAGAAGACACCAGCTTGGCGGAGACCAACTGTAGAACCACCTCGCTCTGCGTCGTCGGCGATTTTGGGGTTGCCGCTGTTGACGTCGTCGTCGTCGTCGTCGTCGTCGTCGTCGTCGTCGTCGTCGTCGTCGTCGGCGCCGTCGTCGCAGTGATTGTCGACGTCTTGATTTGATACGAAGACGCCAACCGCTGAAAGGCGATGCAGGCCTCCATGATGGACGCAGGCATGTTAGGCGAGTAGACAAAGTAGACGACCATGTTCGCCGCCGGGGTGTCGGCGCTCGAAACGGCGCTCAGCAACGTCTCCATGCTCTCGGCCAAGGCTCCCGTCACCGCCGCGCCGGGAGAGGTCGATATCCTGTCGACCTCGTACGGCAGCGCCCCGGCTTCCAGCCCGGCCGGCAGGGCGAGCCTCTCGAACGATCCAAGCTTCAGCATCTCGTACACGCTCTTGAGACAGCCGAGGAAAGCCTTGACGTTGTCGGCCATGCCGCTCCAGCCGGGAAAGACACAGACCGCGTTCACGTCCTTTCCGCCCGATGACGGCGCCAGCCCGAGGCTTTCCCAGAACAAAACGGCCGACGGGAGAACCGACAGCTTCGTCTCCGACCTACGTACCTCAAGGTGCGGCCCTGGTATTTGATACAGGTTGCTGGGCCGCAGCGACTCCGTGCCGGGGTCCCTGCCGGGCACCACCGGCCGCTGCTGTAGCCGCGTCGGCTGGCCCAGGAGCGGCACGTCGGCGACGTCGAGGAACCCCTTGAGATTTGCCGGCGCGGCGCCCTTGAGCAACGTCGGCATCAGCTCCCGCAAGACCTGAACCGAGTTCCGAGCACACGTCGTCAGCGTCGGGCTGTCGAGGTTCGTCCCCACCGCCGCGCCCCCTTCCTGTCCGCTGAACATGTCTAGCAGACCGGTGGCGGCCTGGTCCGTCAGCAGCTGCGCGACCTGGATAAAGTCGTCGTCCGCGAGGCATAGCTCCAGCGACAGCGGCTCCGGGTCTAGGAAGAGAAGCGATAGCGGCAGCTCCGGAAAATCGGGCTTGGACAGCCGCGGGAGTTCCGCCGCCAGATGCTGGTCTGGCTCCTCCATCGGATCGCCATCCCTGACAGACGTGACCTGAGAGGCGACGTCGTCTTCCACCGGCATCATCTTGATGCTTGACTTGACCGGCGACATGGGCTCTTCGGCCGAGTAACTCGAATCAGCGTCGTCCGACGAAGCGCTGCTGTCTTCGTCCTCGGAGTCAACCTTGGCTTGTAGCCCAGACGGTTCCGAGCCCATGAGTCCCTTCATGAACGTCTCGGCCTTGAATTGACCGTTCCAAGACCTCTTCCGTTGCTTCCCATGTCGCTTCAGGTAATCCGTTTCTGGGAGTGTCGCTTGTTGGACTTTCGGCTTCTCCAGGTTAGCCATCTTGGTGTAGTCAAAGAGGCCTCCCTGCTCGTATTTTTTGTTAATGGATCGGATCAAGGACGCATCCACTTTCATCGTGTCAAAGACTCTCTGACCTCGGCTCGAGGTTTGCCCCTTGACATTTCGTCCACCTGTCGTCGTGGCCAGAGAAGCTCTCAGCCGCTTGAAGACGGTATGAGGGTCGAAAGGGCTGGCTTCGCGCTTCATGGGCGCCGAACGGGTCTCTCGGCCCCGTTGGCCGGGTGTGATGTCCATGCAGGAGCTTCTGGCATGCCTCAGCTCTGGCTTTGCGAATACCGCGTCATCTCGCGCCGGCACGTTCGTGGCTTGGCACTGGCTCGCCGCCTCTTCTGCTCCGACGACGGCCTCGGTCGGGAGCGTGGCCGCGTCCATGGCGGTGTCAAGATCCATGTCCCCGGGCTGCTCATCGAAGAAGCTGAAATCGGCCTCCGTAATGTCGTGATCGCCAAACATGTCACCTCCCATCTCGCCAAACGTATCGTCAGCCTCACCCAGCAGGTTGTTGTCGGCTCGTTGACGTTTTGACTCGTCGCTCATGTCCATGGCATCGCCGACGGTGCTCGTGAGAAAGTCGCTGGACGGCGCCGCTGGGAGTGTATTGCCCGGGCTAGATAATGTGCCATCCATCGACGGAGTGACACCGTTGTGATGCTGTATGCCATCCGGCGGAGTTGGGTATATGGTGCTTCCGGCAGCCGCGCTCGGCCGTCGGACGGCAGCCGGCGATGGCGAACTCGGCTTCGGCGCGCGAGCCTCCAAGATTTGAGTCTCTTTCAACGCCAGAGCGCGCTCTGCTTTCCTCTTCGACACCTTTTGTTCTCGATCGGCCGCCGAGTTGAACCAACCCTTCGCGCTGCTCAGGGGGTCGTGACTTTCTTCGAAGCCACTGCGGAGCATGTCTCCCACCCGACTTGTACACGGCAGATCAACCGTCTTCTTGCGGAAGCAGAGTGGACTCGGCCAGGGGATTGTAACGGTCGAGGACGACGGCTGCTGACGCTTCGCTTCCGATTTGACGTCCTGAAGCCGGGGTCTAGGCACAGAAAGATTCACCCAAGCACAGTCAGCCACGACAGACGAAATGACGCCACGCAGCTTTAGGATCTTAAGGCAGGCTTGCTTCCACAGCGAGTCCTCTCCGTCGGACACGACGCGGAGACTCAGAGCCTGAGTGATGGGCGTCTGGGCTATACTCGCCGTACCTGGCTCGCCCGCCGGGGAAAGATGGATGCTGGCCACGACTCCGAAAGGAGCTGCGAGAACAGGCGTACCAGATCGCGGCAAAGTGCAACTGACAAGTTCTGCGAGCGATGAGAGTCCTCTGCAGCGAGAGAGGGCGAAGCTCACGACCAAGACGCCCGTCGTCGTCACGTAGGCCTTGAGCGTGCCCGCGATCGGGCACTGCTGTGGGCAGGAATCGAGAGGATTGCCGACCTCGAGGGTCTCGGAAAGAAGCAGCAAAGTTCGGTAGTTGAGCGGGATGGCGCCGGTACGGCGGCAGAAGGCGCAGGAGATCGACAGGAGGAGAGCAGTGATGAAGTTCTCATACACGAGCCGATAGGACGACGTCGTCGGTTTAGGCTCGACTCCAGAAGGATCCTGCTCCTGCGAGGTCGAGGGATTGCCTGGCGGGGCCAAGGGCAACAGACCGCTGCGCTGAGACTGGTCGAGAGCCGACGAGCTAGAGCGGGAGCTGGTGGGCGTCTGGACCGGCTGTTGCTGCTGGGAGCGCGTCTTTTGTAGGCTCGCGGGCTCCAAAATGCCTTCCTCTACGAGCACGAGCTCATGACCACACAGATCCAGCGTCGCATTGAGGTTGTTGCTATTGATTTGGTCTTGGGCCAAGATCTGAAAGTGCCAGAGGCCGCGTCGCGCTCCATCGTAAAACACCACATGCCCATCCCGTCTCAGCGTATTCTCCACTTCAAGTGCAGCCGACGCGAAGCTGTGGGACGACGTGTCGGACGGGGACTCGTAGACGCGAAAGGCGATGGATGCGATATTGTTCTGCCAAGACGCGAATCAGCTGCTGTTAGAAGGGGTGAGGCGAGAGGGAGACAGTAGATGAAGCCAGAAACCTACTATCAGTACAGTGTTGGTATCGTATTCGGCGGTATCCATATCGCCCGGCTAAGTCCGTGTGGTGCGAAGCGGCGACGCTCCACGACACGCCGATGGGTGCCTGGTCGTGGCCGAGAACAGGCAGCAGCGACGAGGCTCGACTGGTCCTTCTTCCGTTGTGCGCGATTCTGGTTCCCGTAGCCTCCCGGGCTCCATCTCAGCGGATGTCGGGGCCCTAGTCGACACTGCTCGCGAGGTATCGCGAGGTTCAGCAGGTGGCGCGCGGGATGACTTGAAGAAGCTGAAGGCGGGGCACGCGTCGCACCTTATTCCCAGCTCGATACGCGGACGAGGACGGTAGCGGAGGATGAGGAGGAGGGGCAGGGGGAGGAGGGGGGCGAGGGGGAGGAGGATGAGTCCCTGAGGGCAGCAGCATGGATCCCTCGTCCCGACGTTGGCTGGCCGGCGATGAAGAGGGCCGGGTCTAGTCGCTAGTTTGGCTGGCCGAGCCGGAGATTAGTAATCTCCACAAGGTGGAGTGCGTTTCTTTTTTTTTCTCCTTCACCACCCACGCACGGGTCGCTTCTCGTTCTGAAAGGGAAAAAAAGGCTCTTCTCCTAATACTAATAAAGGAGTGGTTCATTGTCATACTGTCATACACAGAGACCTGAGTTGCCCATACGAACAGTTGGGTCCATCTCACTCTCTCACGATCTCAGGCTTCCTTCGCCTCTTCAAATCACCCGTCGCCTTCCATGAAGCTGACAAACCCCGGCTCCGTCTCCGTCTACACCATCTCCGGAGCCTCGACCGCTCGCCCGCTCCCCGACTGGCTCGCTCGCCGCAGAAAGCGCAGCCTCAAGGACGATGTCGAGTATCAGAATCGCGTCGAGCTGCTACAAGACTTCGAGTTCGAGGAAGCCAGTACTTGCATTCGAGTCAGCGAGGATGGCGATTGGCTCATGAGCACCGGGACATACAAGCCTCAGATACACGTTCATAATCTCCCACAGCTCTCCCTGTCTTTTAGCCGACACACGACATCACTGAACCACTCCTTCGTCCTTCTTTCACAAGATTACTCCAAGTCGATCCACCTGCAGACCGACAGAAGACTCGAGTTTCACACCCCCATGGGATGCCACTACCATGTCCGCATTCCAAGATATGGTCGCGACTTGGCCTACGATCGTCACGCCACCGAGGCACTGGTTCCTGCAGTTGGCCTCGATGCTGATGGCAAGGGCGAGGTTTTCCGCATGAACCTGGAGCTTGGGCGCTTCATGAGATCGTACCAGGTCGACGTCGGCGGCCAAGGTGACGAGCCTGGTGGTGGTCTGCAGGGGGGTATTGGCGTCGGTAGCGTCAATGTCGTCTCCATTGCTCAAGACACTCACAACTTGCTGGCTTTCGGAACATCGATCGGCACCGTCGAGTTTTGGGACCCACGCTCCAAATCCAGAGCAGCTGTGCTCGCCGGCCACGAAGGCGAGCTCACTTCATTGGATTTCGGCCCTTCTGGCTTGTCTTTCGCCACAGGTTCTTCCAATGGAATGATCCGGCTTTTCGATCTCCGCCGTCCGGTGCCTCTCCTCGAAAAAGACCACGGCTACGGCTTTCCCGTGCAGAAGCTTATCCATATGACGACCTCGTCCCAAGAAAAGAAAATCATGTCCGCAGACAAGCGCATAATCAAGGTCTGGGATGAGCTCACCGGGGATCCATGGACGTCAATCGAGCCTGTCGTGGACATCAACGACGTGGCATGGTGCAGGAACACGGGTATGCTCCTCACTGCCAACGAGGGCAAGCAGCAGCATGCCTTTTTCGTTCCACAGCTCGGTCCGGCCCCGAAGTGGTGCCCCTTCCTCGATAACATGGTAGAGGAGATGGCCGAGGATGTCAATGTCGAGACATACGACAACTACAAGTTCCTGACGCTCCCGGAACTGAAGCAGCTCAGCTTGGCGCACTTGATCGGCAAGACAAACCTTCTCCGGCCCTACATGCACGGGTACTTCGTCGCATCCAAGCTGTATGAGCAAGCCAAGTTGATCGCCAATCCGTACGCCTGGGAGGAAGAGAGGGTTAAGCGCGTCAAGGACAAGGTTGAGAAGGAACGAGCCAGCAGAATCAGGGGCAGCAAAAAGGTCAAGGTCAACCAGAAGCTTGTTGATAAGCTTCTGAAGAAGCAAGAAAACAGAGGCCAAGTTGACACCAAGGCCGGCCTTCTCGGAGATGAACGTTTCGCACAGCTCTTTGAGGACGAGGAGTTCATGGTGGACGAAAACAGCCGAGAATTTCAACTTCGCAATCCCAGTACAGTTGTCAGCCAAACTACGGATGCAAAGGCTCCAACTCGATATCAAGCCAAGGATTCGGAGGACGAGTCCAGCGATGACGAGGAGGAGTCTACGTCGGCAGGTCGCGCAAAGGATGAACTGGTCATGCGGGTTTCTTCATCGCGCGACGACGACAAGGTCAAAACCCGCGATACTGCGTTGGGCTCTAGGCAGCAGAGATCGGACCGGGGAAGCAGGGCGCAACGAAGTGACGTGGTTGGAGAACGCCAAGTTACATTTGTTCCTCAACCGCAAAAGAAGACTCATGACGCCCCCACGCCGAGAAAAGTGCTGAGCGGCCGACGCAGTGCCAGCTCCAACACGTTCCGAAGAATGGGAAGGTGATAATGAAGATAATCCGGCTCCTGGGCGAGCCACAAAACAAGTTCCGTCAGGCATCCGGCTCGTCAGCCTTGCTCCGAACTTGAGCCTGTGCCTTGCCCTTCTCCAGGTCCTCCAGCCGGGTGTGAGACGACAATGGTGGCATTTTATCGGTTGGCTGCGCGCGGCTGCTCGAAGACGAAGCAGCCGGCTTGCGGGCCGAGTTTGGGAATTGAGCCCTTCTGGGTGTGAGAACCGAGGCCACTCTGCGGGCCGACTTTCTGACTCGTTCCCTCAACTTCCACTCTCGCTTTTTGGTGAGGAAGTAAAGGGTCGTCGTCGTCGCTGCAAGGTGTCAATGTTTCGGCCTATATCCAGTCGGGATCTTGGGACATCGCACCGCCGATCAAGCACACGGCGACGACAATGACCACGATGGCAACCAGACCACCTGTTGGAAGACTCATTGCTCCCGAGTTGCTTCCCGACGCACCTGCGTCGACGCCGGACTGGGCCCCGGGGGCGACCCCGCTGCCGGCATCGCCCTCGTAAGTTGTGTGGGTGGCTTGCGGCTCGCTCGCAGTCATGTTGATTCTGACTCTCCGTAGTCGGACGTCGCTGGATTCTGTTTGCGGTCGCGATACGAAGGGATGATACCCACAGCATTAACAGGACAATCAATATAGCTAGAGGAGAAAGGATATGTGCCAGGGGCCAGCAGACGTTTTTACATCTACTCACATGGTTTCGCGTGACGCCGGCAGTGCTGTCAAGCGGCATTGATAGGACGCCTCCTTACAGGGTCGTGTAGGGCATCCTGGTTGGCTTTGCCGTGATTGGCCAGTCAAGTCTCTGAAGCGCCGACCATCCCACGCTTCATCCAATGAAGCTCGCTATTGGATTCCTGTCACTAAAATAGACGACTTATTCAAGGTGGTGTCGTCTCGTTGGACGCTTGGGATTCTATGGCCTCCAGCCGCACATAGCGAGTCTTCAGCCGCCCAACCTCTTAGCAGCTTGCGTTCCGACGTCATGATCCGAGATTCTCGTCTCTTGCCATGGACCACGGATGCGCAGCTTATCTTACTCTCTTGCTCAGCGTCGTCAGGGCACGAGCGCGTAGTCGTGCAGTGCTCAAGCCTCAAGGGAGCGAACGAGAGATATCATGACCAGGCCTGGGTTACCTAATTACCACCTGCCGCCTTTGAAGCACCAGCGCTGGTTGCTCCACGTGATGCCGTAGTTATCACTTATCACTGATCAGGCAGAGGCAGTTGCGATCCGGCTGATGCCTCTTCCCCGTAGCATACTATTTGGGATTGAATTTCTCGCTGCTTCAAGACGAGTTCGTGGGATTAGAAGCACGACGATCTGATTCAGGTCCAGCAAACGGTCATCAGTCATGGGCTCGGGCCACGGATGATCTCGCTGCCGTTCTCGAATTCGACGAGACCTGCCTCGTTGAGCAAGAGAAATGCCTGGGCCATTCGTTAGCAGCCCGCAGACATCACCATTGCATCCATCAGGCCATGCGACCCGTCTCGATCCTCTGAGCGGAAGAGACTTGGACAACAGCAAGCCAGGGGTGCCTGGACTTTCGAAATGGCAGACTTCAGATGGCTTCTTCAAGCCGCTCTCCGTGGCCGACCATGAGATATCCGAGTCATCTCTGGGAAAAGGCTTTGCATTCGGTTTCAAAAAACCTCCTTGCCCCGGCCAGTTTTCCGGCAGGCCCCTTTTCCCTTTCTCGGACGCCAACAAGCCAACCAATGCCGCTTCTCATGTCGAGCTTCCTCAAAAGCATCCCCAGAGACCGGCTGCGCCAGCGGTTGGATCTGCTGCTGGTCGTAGGGGAGGTCCACTGCTTCTGGATGAGCTCTCCCTGCCAACGAGCAAAGCCATCTCCACAACACCGCCGCGAAGGGACGGAGTCTATTCCAAGCTGACCGGCATGGACTTCTTAGGGGCAGACAATCATGTCTCGCTCGTCGAGTCTCTCCACCACCAGACTTCAGATGAATTGACAACCCCTGCTTCTGAATCACGCAGGCGGCCAGGAGCATCAAACAAACGTCAACGAGACATGAATGAGGATGCTGTGGGTAAGCTGCTTTCGAAGTCTGCTGCAGCGGAAGAAATTCTGGGTCATCAGTTGGTAAAGCCTCCTGAAGAAGTAATTGACGGTCAGGAGATGAACGCTCGCGTGAACAACGTCAATGCCTCGTCGAGCGGTTCCGCCGGCAGAGAACAAGCAGTCGGCTTCAAGACGCCAGAGATGCATGACCGAGGAATGGAACAGCTCTTTCAGCGTTCCTCGCCCGCAAGCACTTGCGGAGACTTGGAGCGGCCAGCTCACCGCAGTCCCAAGAGACGACATCAACCCGCAGCTCAGGGGTCTGCTTTGCTTCGTGCGTCGCCACACTTCGGAGCTGCAAGGCGCAACAGATCTCAATCGAGAACAAGCAACATATCCAAGAAGCGCAGCGAAGATCACAAGCATCGCCGTCGGACCGAGGACGAGCGGAAGAAAAAGGCCATGCAGCATGTTGCTCAGTACTGGAATGAGTGCATCCAAATCTCCGAGGATGAGAAGAAACTTGCCAATCGAGAGATTGAGCATCTTCAGCATCAGCTCCAGAGACAGGCCCTCAAGTTGACAGAGTCCCGTTCGGCCCTTTCGCAAAAGCAGCAGGAGCTGGAGAGTGCGGAGAGCCAGAAGCATCAACTTGAAGAGGAAGGTTTTCAGATGACCGAGGAGAATAAGCGGCTGAAGGAGGAGGCGCAGACACTTCGCGGTCAGCTGTCCGACTCCAACACCCAAGCTACGAAGTTTCGGGAGAAGCACCGGCAAATCCGTGATAAGCTGAACGAAGCGATACAGGAGCAACAGACTCTCTTCAGGCGATCCCAGGCCTTTTACGAAGATTCGATGGCTGAGTTGAGAAAGGAACAGGAGGAGCGAAAGTCTTACACGAGCAAGATGGACCAGGCGCTTGAGACCAGTCGTCATAAAAGGGAAGAGATGAAGAGGTGTTTTGATGAGTTCCGCGACAAGATGGAGCGAGAAAGCAGATTGAGTGAAAAGTCCCTTCACTGTCATTCACGTCCACGTACTAACCTCTGAACGCAGGGGAGGATACGATCTTGCAACTCCGAAGCAGAATCGAAGAGCAGGAACAAAGCCTGCTCCACGAGCGGAGTCTGACGGAATCATTGCGTCAACAGGCTGATATGCAACGAGACTCACAGAATACGATGAGGATGATAGCCTCCAACATGGAAAGCTTCCTTCAGGATTACGCCGTGAAGCATCGTGACCAACAGGAATCTACGCGTATCGTCGAAAACATCAGCGAGAGGCATGTGCTAAGCTTCGGCTGTCGGGACCATTGCAGCTGACGATGAGCCAGACTCGATGCCTTGATGCAGTACTTGCAGAGCTCCGAGGCAGGAGATAAATCTTCGCCAGTCATCGTCACGCAAGCCATAAAGGGCATGGAAGAGCTCATCTCAAGACGGTACGTCAGTAGTAAACGTCGAAAGTTTGGCTTGTCTGACGGCCACAGTGTTGTGACCGTCGTTGCGGATCTAGCTACCAATCAAGGGCGCATGGAGGGGACGTTACTCTCGCTGGGTCAAAACTGCGGCATTCAGGTTCAGAAGATCAGAGAGTATCTCGAATACCAGAACGACGAGGTTCTCAACGGTCAAAGAGACGTGGAAAAAATCGGGCGCGAATTCCGGAGCAGCTTGGAGAGCCTACAATCGGAGGTTGAGACAGCGCGAGAGACGTGCCAAGAGATCAAGCAGGCCGTTAAAGATGGCACGCAAACGGAACTTGTGGTGCGCCAAGAGGAAATGTTGACTCGTCAGGCCGATCTCGACGCAAAGTTGGCTGAACGTGACGAAAGGGTCGGCCAGCTGGAGCATCAGCTGCGGTCGCTGTCGCAGACGTACACGAAGGAGATTGCCGCCCTGACAGAAGTCCCATCTTGCGGCGAAGAAAAGCTGCAGAGCAAACTGGATAGCGTGGTGGCGGAGTTTCGGGGTAGCCTGGAAAAGGGGTTCCTGCAAGAGAAGAGCAGGTCTGAGGAGCATCTTCGACAAACCCAAACAGCCATGGCAGCACTCGAGTGTCAGCTCAGGGCAGTGGTGGACCAATTGGCAGTGGCGAGATCGAGTACTCCAAGCGAGGACAATGTTGACGAGTCTCAACTCGAACAGCAAAGGCAGAACCTCGAGAAGCAGACAAAAGCGGGAGAGGCTCTCCGAGGCAGATGGCAACAGGACATCAAAGCGGTCGACGCCCTGCGAGCGCAGCTCCAGGAGCTTCAACGACGAGTGCCTCAGATGGAGAGACTTGACTCGACGCTTGGCAAGATGGCGCAGATGAATGAGATTCTTCACTCGACGGCAGAATACCTGACACGGGAGCAGGACTGGGCAAGACAGCAAATCGACAGAGTAGCAGACGCGGACAGCGGTCGGCACGAAGCGCAGGTCAGCGATCAAGAGCAGCGTCGTGGAGCCGAGGCAGACGCGGATTTCGCTTGCCAAGTATTGACGCTCGAAAGTGAGGTGACGGACGATGCGCAGCAGGGAGGAACATTACTCAAACGCAAAGTGACGGTCTACAGCCCGGCAGGAACGGCATTGTCGCCGTCGCCGCCTCCCTCAGTCGAGCAGGAGCAAGCACGGCGACGCGGAGCCGCGCAGCCGCGATCGATCCTCAAGCTTTCTGCCATGTCCTCGCTCGAAGCAGCCAGAACGGAGGGAGAGAAGCAGAGCCAGCATAGCCGCCCGATGACGGGCAGAGACAGCGTGGTGGAGCAAATACGAGCGGAGCTTTTACCGAGCAAAGCGTCACAACTGGCCTGGAGCCTCCCTTCTGTTGCCGACTTTGAGAGGGACGGCTTGGGGACGTTGCTCGGCCGAAAGGCGGTGGACAAGGCCAAGCGTCGGCTGGAAGATGTGGACGGCATTGCCGAAACGGCGAACAAGAAGGCCAAGTCGGATGCAAGGTGCCCTACAACAGGACGAGGGTAGGAGAAGTCCTGCTGAGCGAGAGTTTGGCACGAGGCCGAAGCATATATCAGGGCGTCCTGTAGCCCGGCGACTCTAATTCTACAGTGTGTTCGTAGACGAAGGGAGGTGATGCTATGGTCTATGGACTCGCTGATCTGAGCGGCTCGTCGACAGGGAGGCAGGGGTATGTGTACCACGATGGCCTGTCCGTTCAGACTGGCGGCCAACCATGTATTGTAGCTTTGCTCAAGACCAGTTGTGTCCAGGGTAATTTTGACGGCGGTGATGAAAGGTGGTTTTTGACGATGGCTGAAGGAGGGTCTTGGGTCATGCTGAAGGCCTCTTTCTCGTCTCGAGAAAAAGAACCTTTGCCCGAACTGCAGCGGGTCAGACGAGATCTCAGCTGCTTTGACTGAAAATTTCAAGACGGACCTATTGGGTCGTACTTGAGCAGACCCATCATGGGAGCTTTCCGGGCACGTTTGACGGTGTAGAAGAAGCCGGTCATGGCCATGGAGATGATGCGGACGTTGATCAAGCGAGGCTTAGCTAGACAAGAAAAAGGGCGTCAGTCAGGGGACAAGCGAGGCTATAGGAGGAAATAATCACCTTTCTTGGCCATGGCCGCGAACAGCACCTAGGGAGATACCTAGGTGGGTATGAATGATGGATGTCTACACCGTTGTAGTTGGGGGAAGTGAGGTTCGCGATGGCAAATCGGGAAAACGTCGGGACGGACGAACTGGATGGACTGAATGGAGAGGGTGGGGTCCAGTCCAGCTAGAGGTGTGTGACCCCGTGGGCCAGGCCCGTAGCTGTACAGAGCCCGAAGGCACTGCAACTCGTTTCATCGTTTCACACTGGGGGGGGGGAAACGAGTCAGAAAGCTTGCCATCCCTCCCTCTCTAATTAAATTTTTAAAAGCAAGCTCCGATGGCGTCGGCGGCTGCGGCTGCGGCTGCGGTGACGACGGCGGCAACGACGGCAACGACGAGACGGCTATCGGCCACGGCTGCTGCCTGGGCATGGAAGGCCTCAGGCGCTGGTATGTAAGAGAAACCCCCCCTAAAAAACTAAACTCCCCTCCTCCGAGTCCTTCCTACCTACTACCAGCTGCTGGCTGTCTGGCCGGCCAGGCCAAGGATGGATGGACCGTTGCCCTGTCAGTCGGCCTGGAGCCGGGGCTTCTCGGGTGCCAGGGAGCCAACTGCTACCCGGATCTCTTCTTCCCTTTCCTATTCTTCCTCGTCTCCATACATAGTTCATCCAGTCTCCCGCACAGACATTTCGTCTCTTTGATCCGTTGATTTTTTTCCTTTTCTTTTCTCACTTCCACTTCGTCCATTCACATCCTTGACCGCTTACCCTTCAAAATCTACAGCTCGTCACCAGTCGACGATGAGGCTGACGGTCGACACCATCAACCCCAATGTGCGGCGCGCCCAGTATGCCGTCAGAGGCGAGCTGGCCGTCAAGTCGGAAGAGTTTCGTGCACGCCTGGCCAAGAGTGGTGGCGATTCCGGCTTGCCCTTCGAGCAGGTTATCTCGGCCAACATAGGAAATCCGCAGCAGCTGGACCAAAAGCCCATCACCTTCTTCCGTCAGGTCTGCAGCCTGCTGGAGAACCCGGAACTCCTCAAGAAGCGCGACGTCCTCATCGACAGCCTCGGATACAAGCCTGACGTCCTCGACCGGGCCCAGTGGCTGCTTCGTCAGGTTGGCTCCGTGGGTGCCTACAGCGCCAGCAACGGCGTGCCCGCCATCCGCGAGAGTATCGCTGCCTTTCTCGAGCGTGAGTCATGTTTCGACGGTTCCTTTCATGTCCTGCCTGACACCCACACCCACATAAGGACGCGATGGCTTCCCTGCCGATCCGGCTCACATCTTTCTCTCGGCCGGCGCCTCGTCCGGTGTGAACACGCTGCTCAACGTCATCTGTGCCGATAAGTCGACGGGCATCTTGGTCCCTATCCCGCAGTATCCGCTCTACACTGCCACCCTGTCGCTGCTCAACGCCACCTGCGTGCCCTACAACCTAGATGAGTCCCATGCCTGGGGCACCGACATGGCTACCATCAAGGCTGCCTACGACGCGGCCAAGGCCGACGGCGTCGACGTCCGCTGCATCGTCATCATCAACCCGGGCAACCCGACAGGTGCCTCGCTGCCGGAAGATCATGTCCGTGCCGTTCTCGAGTTTGCCAGCCGCGAGCGCCTGGTCGTCATGGCCGACGAGGTCTACCAGACGAACGTGTTCGTCGGCCAGTTCCACAGCTTCAAGCGGGTGCTGCGCACCATGCAGCGCGAAAGCCCCGGCCGCTACGACGACGTCGAGCTGGCCTCGCTCCACAGCATCTCCAAGGGCATGGTGGGGGAGTGCGGCCACCGCGGCGGCTACTTCGAGCTCGTCGGCTTCGACCCGGACGTTGAGGCCGAAATCTACAAATTCGTCTCCATCATGCTCTGCGCCCCCGTCATCGGCCAGTGCCTCGTCGAGCTCATGGTCAACCCACCGAAGCCCGGCGACGCCTCGTACGAGCTCTACGACCGCGAATACCGCGCCATCTACGACGGCCTCCGCCTCCGCGCCGGCGCCCTCCACAAGGCCTTTTCCCAGATGGAGGGCGTCGAGTGCGCCGAGCCCCAGGGCGCAATGTACCTCTTCCCCACCATCCGACTGCCGCCGAGGGCCGTCGAGGCCGCCAAGGCCGAGGGCCGCTCTGCCGACGAGTTTTACTGCATCCGCATGCTCGAGGCTACGGGCATCTGCGTCATTCCCGGCTCCGGATTCGGCCAAGCCGACGGCTCCTTGCACTTTCGCACCACTTTCCTCGCCCCTGGTACTGAGTGGGTGGGACGCATCGTCGACTTCCACAAGGACTTTATGGAAAAGTACAGGTAGCTGTTCTTTTTTTTTTTTCCTGGGTTGCCCTCGTTTCCAATGGAAGGGGCAGAGAGAGGGGACGAAGAAGAAGAGGAAGACGACGACGACGACGACGACGACATTTCTAGAGCGGTAGATAAAAGTGAGCTACGGCCGATGTTCCTATATTTACCGTGGTGGTTGATGGGTAGGAAATACTACCTATAGACCTATGCGAGCTTGCCATCACCAGTCCTTCTCCTCTCTGTCTTTTTCTGTCTTTCTCTCTAATACCATTCACGTTCGTGAGCCTTCGCCGATACAACGATGACCATCCGTCCCCCTTTCCACTGTTCTCTTCGTACTGTACACACAACAAGCTGTGGCTTGTTTTAACAGAAAAGGCGTTTCCCGCCCTTGGGTCATCCAGGGTTCGGTCCCCTCGCGCGACTCCTCCCTCACGCCCTCTCGCTGCCCCGGAGGCGGACGGCTTGGCCGTACTTCTGAAGCTTGGTGATGAGCTGATCGCCTTGGCGGACGACGTCCTGGTACTGCTTGTTCTTGTCGTCGGGCCGGTTCGTCTCGATGACGCCCTTTCCGGAGACGCGGTCGATGTTGCATGGGATGCGACCGGCGGCGATGAATTTTGCGAGGTCGCTGTTTTTTTTTTACCCCCATCGTACTGATCTCAGCTCCCGGCGAGGATTGGAAAAGGAAGACATGGAGGGGGGGGGGGGGGAAAGAAGGGGAAAAAGACTCACCGATCCAGATAGTCGACGGTGACGCCAAAGTCGTTGGCCATGCTCTCGAGGCCGACGACGCGGTAGCTCTGCAGGAGCTGCTGGTAGGCGCGCAGGCGCATCTCTCGGATGAACCAGCTCTTGTGCTCGTTGAGGTAGCGATCCTGGTTGAGGAACTGCTCCTCTACGTCGGCGAGTGATTGGAAGAAGGTCTTGTAGTTGCCGTTGTAAAGGCTGCTGACAAGGAGGGCCAGCGGGCTGAAGTCGATGGCCATTTCGGCCTCGGGCTGGTCGGTGCTGGAGCCGAGCGTCGTGAGGTTGACGGCCGTCGTCGTGGCGCCGGCGGCGGCGGTGGGGAGGGAGGGAGCATCGGTCATGGAGGAGTCGTCGGCGCCGGGACCTGCGCTGAGGGCGCCGCTGAGGGCCAGCAGCTTATCCTCGCCGTCGCCCATGATGGCCTTGATCTCGGGCGCGTCGACGACCTTGGATTTGAAGTCGACGCGTTTGAGCGAGACGGAGCCGGCGAGGACGGAGAAGACGACGAGGTTGGAATACGAGCAGAGCTCGTAGCTGGTGAAGGTCGACAGCGAGTCCAACAGTAGAGGCGCGGCGAGGTTGTAGGATCGGACGGTGAGGAGGTAGAGGCCTTCGTAGGCCTTGAGCCTGTTTCGCCGGTCCCAGTCGCCGCCGGATTCGACCAGCGTCTTGGCTCGCTCGACGTGCTTCTTTACCAAGGCCTTGTCGCCGTAGAAGAGAGCCATACGAATGATGGCAAGGACGAGGTCGATTTTGGTGCCGAGGATGCCCGTCTTCTCGAAGACGCTCTCGTACGCGGCAATGGCTTTATCCTGCGGCGGGAAGGGAAAACAAGTCAGTCAACTGTTGAATGTCTGGATGGGAGACGGAGACGACGATACCTTGTCGCCCACCCGGGCCCAGAACTCTGCCCTCTTGCCCTTTGCCGCCATGACTTCAGTGTCACCAGCCTGCTCGACGGCCTCGTCCTCCTCCTTCTGAAGCTCGGCCAGCTCCTTATCGTTTTCCTCCTTGAGCTTCGCGTAGAGGGTCTCGTCCCATGGAAGGTTGACATTCGCGGCCGAGACCTTGGTGGCCACCATGCCGACCAAGCTGGATTTCCTACTCGGAGGCTTGCCGGGTGCCGAAGATGCGGACTCGCCGACGCCGTTGAGGACGCCCTCTATCGGGTGCGCGAGATACCGGTAGAAGGGTGCCATCTTGTCTTCGGCGATGGCGTCGTGCAGCGTCTTGGCCGCCGCCTGCTGCGCTGCCTTGGTGGCATAGCCGTTTGTGATGGTAAAGACGTGCTGGGACAGCGGCAGCAGTGGCCACTTGGCGTACTGAGGGTCGGATCCCATGGCGTCTGTGGGGGGAGGAGGGATGTGTCGCGGGTATGACGTCTCGTCGATGAGTGAGAAGTGCGTGGGGAAAGGAGAGGAGTTGATGATGATGATAGCTGATGAAGAGGGAAGGAGAGCGAGCTCATCAGGGAGACCGAATCAGTTACGCTTTGGATGCTGGGAAAAGTAGCCTACCCTAGATGCTTCTGGTTCCCTGACGGCCTGACCCAGTCAAAGGTCGCAATTGATAAGCCTCGTAACTTTAAGTAATGAAGCTATATCCATAGCGGACGACAACTTTCGACCTTCACACAGCTTCTCAAGGTCTGTATTAAATTTGATTATCCTGCTCGCTTTCGCTGACCTGTCGCCTCTTGCTGTACATACATACATAGCAGTAGCTCCAGTGATTCCCTCCCTGTTTAATCAGACGAGTCTCACCGTTAAGCTTACCTAAGCCCTTGCCCTTACATCCTCCCAGCTAAATAATAAGAGCTGCCAACACTGTCAGACTGCTACAGTGCCTCCGACATCGTGTGAACAACCTCCCTTCGTCCCCCATGCGAACCATTTTTGCTTCGCACACCACCATTTACTCTCCCCACGCTTGAGTTGCTCTTCATAAAGCGATGACGAAAGAAGAAGAAGGAAACGAAAGAGCGGCCGACGTAGCCGTCAAAAATGGCAGCAAACGTCCCGCCGAGGATGACAGCCAGGACGACCTGCCGCAGCCATACAACGCGAAGTCACTGCAGCCGGCAAAACGACGCGCGGTATCGCCATCCGATCAGCCTCCGCGAAAGCTCAAGCGCCCTGGTGCTCGGGCACGCATCTCCGAGGCCGAACGTGAGGCCATCCGCCAACGACAGCTCGAGCGAGACAAGGCTGCTGCCGAGGCGGAGGCGGCGGCAGAAGCCCACCAGGCGCGGGTTCGAGGCGTTCACGACGTCGTTCGTCAGCACTACAACAGCGTCCCGGAACGTGGACGTGACTGGCGCACGCGCGATAGCAAGATCAAGGGCCTGCGCGTTTTCAACAACTGGGTCAAGAGCTGCATCATCCAGCGCTTCTCGCCAGATGAAGACCACGCGCCCGGCTCGAGAGAGGTTGGCCGCTCCCCTGGCAAGGAGCTTCTCGTGCTCGACATCGGCTGCGGGAAGGGTGGTGATTTGAGTAAGTGGCAGCAGGCGCCTCAGCCTATCCAGCTCTACGTCGGCCTCGACCCGGCAGACGTCAGCATCGAGCAGGCTAGAGATCGCTACCGTAACCTCAGTTCTCGCGGCGGCCGCGGGCCTGGTGGTCGGCGGCCGCCATCGCAGCAGCAGCGTCTCTTCGACGCCCGTTTCCACGTCAAGGACTGCTACGGCGAGTCCATCGAGGACGTCGAGATCGTCCGTCAGGTCGGCTTCGACCCGTCGTCGATGAACCGTCGCGGCTTCGACGTCGTCAGCATGATGTTCTCCATGCATTACGCCTTCGAAACCGAGGCCCGTGCCCGCACCATGCTGCGCAACGTGGCCGGTGCTCTGAAGAAAGGCGGCCGCTTCATAGGCTGCATTCCCAATTCTGACGTTCTCGGCGAACGCGTCCGTCGCTTCAACGAAAAGGCCGCCGCCAAACGCAACAAGACCGACGAAGATGCCGCCACCGCTACCGCCACCGCGACAGCAGCGACTACAGCAGCGGCCGAGTCCTCCCCTTCCTCCACGAGTCCTCCTCCTCCTCCTCCCCCGCCAGCAGCAGCAGTTGCTCCCCCTCCCGAAGACGAAGCCGAAGACGGCGAGCTGGAAGAGGGCGAGGCCGAACCGACGGCCGAATGGGGGAACTCCATCTACCGCGTCCGCTTCCCGGGAAAGACGCCCGACGACGGCGCCTTCCGCCCCGCCTTCGGCTGGAAGTACAACTTCTTCCTCGACGAAGCCGTCGAGGAGGTCCCCGAGTACGTCGTTCCCTGGGGCGCCTTCCGCGCCCTCGCCGAGGACTTCAACCTCGAGCTCCAGTTCCACCGCACCTTCCCCGAGATCTGGGAGTCGGAGAAGGACGACCCTGAGCTCGGCCCCCTCAGCGAACGGATGGGCGTCAGGGAGAGGGGGGGAGGCCGCTTGCTCGTCTCGGATGAGGAGATGGAGGCTGCCAGCTTCTACATTGGCTTCTGCTTTTACAAGGTTTGAGACGTGTTCCGATTTGTTTCTTCTTCCTTCTTCTTGTTCTTCTTCTTTTTATATGCTTTGCATGGCCGTTGTTGCTGCTTCCATTTTATCCAATCGAGAAGGAAAGAAGAAGAACAAAGATACAGGAGACATCAAACATGTTAATAAGAAAATTTCAAAGGGTTGAGGAGGTGCCTGACATAAATTGGCGCGCAACATGAACGAGATTCTATTATATGCAATATGGGCGAGACGTGTCAAGATATTAACAATGTTACACCTATTGTTCTGGTAATCGCACGGGAAGAAAGGGGGGAAAAGGGGGGAAAAGGGGGGGAGTTGGGTATCATAAATCGGCTGCCATCAAATCCTAGCCTACCTACCAAGCATCTTCCTCTTCTTCTGCTTCTCTTTCCTCCTCTTGAATTTTCGAACAGTGCACCTCCGCCACGACAGCATGCCAACAGGAAACTGAATGAGGGGAAGAAAATTTCGACGAATCAGGGGCCATTCGCCGTTCTTCGCCATATGATAAACGCCGCAAAGGCAGCGCAGGCCGTGGCGCCAAGCGTCAGATAGAGGCTCGTCCTGTCGGGCCCGTCATCCTCCGTCTTGGGGAAGCCGAGGCTGGGATTGGTCGCCGTCTCGGCCAGGTTGACGAAGAGCTCGCTGATGCCGCCCCAGGTAACGCTGACGTGCAGGGGCGTGTTCATGTTGAGTGAAGAGGTGTACTGGTCGGGCTGAAGCTCGCTTCGCTGCGTCGTCTTGTCCTTGTCCGCCTTGAGGGCCGTGTAGACGGACGGGAGCTCATCGAGATGAGGGTACTTGGACCGCGTGCTTGTGATGTGGGAGAAGGAGTCTGGGTCGGAGGAGTCGTAGGTGTAGCAAATCAGATCGCACGCCTGCAGCTTCGACTGATTCTCCAGGATGGCCGGCTCGAGCTCGCCGAGTTCTTCCAGTATCAGGTAGACCTGTTTGCCACCGGGGAGCTCGACGCTGTTTACGGCCCTTCGGGGCTTGATGGTGGGATGGTATAGGCCCTCCCAGGGCCGATTGAGGAAAGCATCGAGGAGGGATGATTTGCCGGCGCCCGACGCACCGACCAGATAACATAGGACGACGTTTCTCTCGACCCGGCCCGGGCGCCTCCTCCTCTTGCGCGACTTGGTAATCTTGAGAGCCGAGGTGATGGCATCTTTTGGGTTCGCCGGCTCGAAGCCCAGATAAGCAAGATACTCCACAGTCGTCTTGGGCTCGAGAAAGGTCGTCATGCTCCACTGGGCCAGCCAACCTTGCAGGGTGACGTGGCCAGCTTCGTTTCTGACAGTAGACGACGGGAAGGCAGAGTCGGCCCACGAGGCCGGCAGACCAGGAGTCGGGGAGAACAAGGCCTCGAGCTCCTGGTCGTTGAGACCGCCGTCGTTGTCCTTGTCGAAGAGGAGAAACATGTCGACGAAGAAGCGGTAGCCGGCGGGGCTCAGCTCGGCCGACGAATACTCGGGTACCTCGAACTTGGGATGAAGGAACTTATCCTCGAGGCTCAAGCTGTCAGTATAGCGGTACTTGCGCAGGATGATCCATATCGTCTCGTGCCTCCCTTTCTCGGCGTAGATCTTGTTGAGCTGGAGAAAGCCGGAGCGATCGACGCCTCTGTCCATGTTGACGTTGTGCAGCGACTTTGAGATGGACAGCTTGATGTTATCGAGGTCGTCGCTCGTCAGGGGTTTGTCGAAGCAGCGGGCCTGGAAGTCGCGCATCTCCTGATCATTGAGAAAGCCGTCCTGATCCTTGTCGCAGAGGAAGAAGACGCGGGTCAGGGCGGCGACGCAGGCCGGTTTGAGATGACCTTCCTTGTAGTCGAAGAGGGGGGCGATGGGGTGGGTTACGGCCTTTTGACAGAGGAAAAAGACCTCGTTGACGTTGCGGTGCTCACGGGCACTGGTGCGGATACACGAGTCGATCTCGCGAAACTCGGCCATGACGGGCAGCATCTCCTCCTCGACGACCTGAGGTGTGTTGACCTGGCCGGCGAGGTCCGACTTGTTGGCGCATAGGACGACGGGAACATTGACGCCGAGCGAGCGGAAGTAGGGCATCCAGAAGAGAGCGACCCTCTCGTAGCTGTAGTGGTCGGCGTATACCAGCAGGATGACATTGCTCTTGCGAATCTCCTTGCGGAGGGTGGTGCGGTCTTGAGGACGGGCCGAGGTGTCGACGATGGTGGTGGTGACGTTCTCGGGGGTGCCGATGCTGGGGGGGATGGTGATCTGTGGCAGAACTGCCTGGATCTTGTTGCTCATGAATTGGTCCTTGACGAGCGAGGCAATGAGGCTAGATTTGCCGGTGCTCTCGTCGCCACAGACGCAGACGCGGACTAGTCATGAGTCAATGTCAAGGCCGTGATGATGATGACGATACCAAGGGGCCTTTCTTTTCGCTTACCTGTGGTCATGCTGGGCTGGGCTGCGTTGGGAAGAAGCTGTAGGTGATGATGCGGCTTTAGTAGCTGGCCATGTTCTCGGCAGCTTCTGAGGATGCGGCGTCGAAGGCGAGTGGCGAAGGAAGAAATGAAAGCTCTGGGAGAGTGAGATAGGGGAAGAGCTTGTGTGTTGGTGTGAGTGTGTGAGACCCGGAGAGAGAGAGAGAGAGTGTGTGTGTGAGAGAGACAGAGGGTAAGGGACACAGAGAGAGAGAGAGAGAGACAGAGAGAGAGAGAAGACAAGAAGATGAAGAGAGGCGCGGAGAGGGGACAGGGAAGAACAGCAGTAGCTGCTTAGCAGATGAGCCCTACAAGCTGCTGGGCCATCTGCTACGTCAAGACCCCGGGATGGACAATAGAGCGCCCGTCATTTGTGGGTGCGCTGTCGATCTTTACATTGTACATATGTATGTACATCCTGCCTTATCTTAGTAATAACAACAACAACCTCCGCCGGCTGTTCTCGGGATCCTCCTGAAGGCGGGGCTGCATGTTTGTTTCCTTCCCTGCCAATTCGACCCATCAATATCAATCCAACCCCCCCCAGCCTTGCCTTCCATGACAACCATGTAACCAATACGAAGGGCATTAAGGCGAACAGGGCGATAATCATTCATGAGATTCATGCTTCCGAGTCCAAGTTTCTAACCTGTTCCCAACGATATCCGATAGACCGATACGGCCTGCCTACTACTACCTACCTACATACAGACATTGTACATACACACACCCCACAACATACAAACCTACCAACTCCACTTGCGCCGACATCGCCTCAAGCTGTCAACTCTCTCCCGCTTCCGCGCAGAGCCGATATGTTGTACGTCTATCCGGCCCTCACCGTCCCCGTCCGTCATAAATTTGACTGACATAACGCAATGCAGCGTGCTTCCTCCGCCCCCGCGGTATCCTTCCGGCGGGCCCTATCACTCGAGCGGGCTCAGCGGCATCGTCCCCATGATCGAGACCAACAACACCTTGTCGAACCCTACCGGCCCCGAATGGCAATTCCTGGTCGGCGAAGGCGAGTCGC
This sequence comes from Ophiocordyceps camponoti-leonardi (nom. inval.), assembly GCA_003339455.1. NCBI lineage: Eukaryota > Fungi > Ascomycota > Sordariomycetes > Hypocreales > Ophiocordycipitaceae > Ophiocordyceps > Ophiocordyceps camponoti-leonardi. The sequence goes on along the minus strand of PDHP01000113.1, from coordinate 82,491 downwards.
CTAGCTGTCCACTTCTCGTTGACCCCGCTGACTCTGTCCAGGGACCTATGTCTTGAAGGAGGACCTCCACCTGGCTACACCTCCGCCTCATCCCTCCGAAGCTCCCATCGTGAACCCGAACCCCTTGGCGACGAACCGGCAACCGGCTACGGCCGGCACCAAGATTTCCCTCGTCAGCCTTGACATGCGCCCCCAACCTTTCACTTACAGAGGTCCGGCAGAACGCACGCTATCTCTCGAACACTTCAACGATACTCGAAACTCCAACGAAGGTGGACTGAGCAGCGACGATGGGCGGGCCGGTTCCAACAGCGACGCACTGACTGCTTCCGTCACCATGGGCTCGGCCCCGGCATTCGGCGAGGGAAACGCTCTCCTGGCGCCGACGACTTCCCGGGACGCAAACAAGCGGAAGAAGCCCAAGAACAACGTCACCAAGAGCAACTCGTCCTTCATCTCGCGCGTCATCGTCAACGAGAGTCTGTCCAGGCGGCTGACGGATCGGCCCGTCGACGGCGTCTTTGCTTTCGCAAACGTCAACCGCGCTTTCCAATGGTTGGACCTCTCGTCCCCCTCCAAGGTGCGTTGGGCAAATTGTGGAGAAAGCGACACGGATTGCCTAACGCCGAGTCTCTCTCGCAGCAAGAATACTTGACCAAGATACTGTTCACCAAGGCGCACTGCCTGTGTCACGACGTGAACAAGACGACCAAGAGCGCATCTCATATGGACGTCGTCATGGGCTTCTCCACCGGCGAAATCATCTGGTGGGAGCCCATGTCCCAACGATATACGCGACTCAATAAGAACGTGGGTGTGCGCGTTCGCCACCCTCTGCAGGAGGCGACTGACAGGCGCAGGGCATCATCAACAGCACCCCGGTCTCGGAAATCATGTGGATCCCCGGCTCGGAGAACCTATTCCTGGCATCGCACATGGATGGCTCCCTCGTCGTCTACGACAAGGAAAAGGACGACTCGCAATTCAATCCCGAGGAGGAGGCGTCGTCTAGCGCAAACTGTAGTGACGCCGGCGAAGTGCCGAGCACACATGGCATCAGAATTCAAATCCAAAAGTCGGTTCACTCGAGGAACCAGAAGGCCAACCCGGTGGCGGCGTGGAAGCTATCCCACCAAAGGATCAACGCGTTCGCCTTTTCGCCCGACAACAGGCACCTGGCCGTCGTCAGCGAGGACGGAACGCTACGGATAATCGATTACCTCAAGGAAGAGTACGTGGCTCGGTCAATGCTCTAGTCGGCCACAGGCTGACTCCGGTACAGGCTGTTGCATCTCTTCAACTCATATTACGGCGGGCTGACCTGCGTCTGTTGGACACCTGACGGAAAATACGTTTTGACCGGAGGGCAGGATGACCTCATCTCCATCTGGTCGCTGGCCGACTCGGCGCTGGTGGCCAGGTGTCAGGGCCACCAGTCGTGGGTGGCAGCGCTGGCGTTTGACCCTTGGCGATGCGATGATAGAAACTACCGGTTCGGGAGCGTCGGGGAGGACGGACGGCTGTGTCTATGGGATTTCGGCGTCGGCATGCTGCATCGGCCGAGGGTAGGCAGAGCTCCGGGAGGTCAAGGCACAGACAGAGAGGGCTGACGAGGGGCTCAGAACGCGGGACGACAACGGGCTTCCATGTCCTTGCCATCCGGAATGGCGCCCCGAACGGATTCGGCCAGTCTTGCGGGCGCTCGGGTACGTTCCAGCACGGGCGTGGACGACGACTACGACGGCGACGGCAAGTTTCACCTCGTCGAGCCGCGAGCGCGGATCCCGATGCTGCCGCCGGTTCTGGTAAGCATTCAATCGCGGTCGAGGAAGGGTAAGGTATCCATGGAGAGGCTAAAAAAGGGGCTCTGAGCGAAACAGACGACGGTGATTGATACGCATCCCGCCTGCTGGTTGGCGTTTACCGAGGACGCCATACTGACGAGCTGCAAGTCCGGTGAGGCCTTGGCTTTGACACGTGTTAGAAGGATGCGGAACTGACGGCATCTCTTGACAGGCCACCTCAGGACGTGGAACAGGCCAGGAAGGTCAGAAGAACAATGAGAAGAACGTTGCGGCACCATGGCACAGGAAGGAAGCGGGACGGGGGAAAGCTGTTGTTGACTGGGCAGTGTCAGGGTCAGTGTCAGTGTCACACTCACCCATGTGTTTGTGATTGTGCATGCATACATACATACATACGCTGAACTTGAGAAGGCAGCCAGCCGGATGGAAGACGGCAATAGAGGAAGAAGTCGCCGGGCCGAGGGAGGAATGAGCCTGTACATACATACATACATATATAGGCTCGTGACGGGACGACCTTGAGGGCCCGGGTGTGTGTGTGACTGTATCTCTTTATCTACAGACTACCACAGCAGGGGGCAGTGCATGGAAGTGTGTGTGTGTGTGTGTGTGTGTGTGTGTGTGTGTGTGTATGTACGGATGTGCACCACACACTTCTATGTGTGAACATACATACTATCAGTCTAACACGACATACACATCCGTACATAGTAGGTATTTCAGTGTGAGTAAGGATGTAGGGATTCCGCGTGTAAGTACGGATATGTATGTATGTATGAAACGTACGATGGCAGGTGAGCAAAGCCAGGTTGCACAGCAGCTGGCCGCCGCAGGGTCCGTGGCTTGTGGAGGGAAAGCCGGTAGGGGGTAACACAGGTGCCTGCGTGTCGGGAAGGACCAGCGACAGTTTCAGCTGCGGGATAGTATCCGTAGAAAAAGAAGAAGAAAAAAAAAGTGGGAGGGGGGGGGTTTCCGATGTTGTTCTCGTCTTGTCTTTCTGTCTGTGTCTGTATGTATGTATGTATGTATTCGTACGACGAGGAGGTTTTTTTCTTTCTTTTTTTCTGACAGATGGCAGCATGGATACCTGTGATTTACATACTATGATACTACGGATGGATGGATGGATGGGATGGCCAAGCTCACGTAGCCGAACGAAGGAACTTTTTCCTTCATCCTTTTTTTATGTACGGATACATGCTATTATTATTCCTCTTGCTATAAGCCTCCCTCCCCCCCCCCCTTTTTTTTTTCTCCGCCGCCCCTCCCCTCCTTGTTGATCATCCTTCTTCTGCTTCTTTCTTTCTTTCTTTCTTTCTTTTTTTCTCTTTTTTTTTCTTTTTTTTTTCAGTTTCATCCTGATTCCTATCGACATGGGTGAGCTATTATAGGTGGTTTCCGTTATCGTAACCTTCTCTCTATCTGCTAGTATTCAGGTGCGGATATTGATGTATGTATGTATGTATGTACGGATGCTAAGTGCCAAGGTTGGTAGGTAGGCACGGACGGTAGAGGTAGGTAAGTGGCGCTGGCAAGTCGTGAGTGAGGTGACGTTGCGACGCACGTGCGCTCGGAATAGGTGAAAGAATGGTAGGGAGGGAGGTAGGGAGGTAGGGAGAGGACTGTCCGCAGATGGCATCATATGTACTACGGGGAATAGAGAGCCTGTCGACGGAAGTCCGCATGAGTTTGAGTGCCGCGATGCAAACACACACACGCACACACTCCTGCTATGTACATACCTATGTACACAAGGCAGACGAGAATATCGACGAGAAGAGAAGAGAACGCTGCCTGTTATTTACCATGTATCCGTATGTACCAGGTAATCAGTTGGTTGTCTGTAGATGACGAAGAAGAATTGGACGGATCGTATCAGCCTGATGAGGGAGGGGAGGCCCCGGAACAGGCTTCCGCATACATATGTGGTTTCCTTTGCCGGCCGCATTGAGATTAGCCCCGGCGAAAGCAGTACCGACTGGTATTGCTGGTTGAGATAAAGTAGTATCAACGCATGCGGTGCGGCGCCCTTGCTCCGTACTCCGTACACATTGTATCCGTACGAATATCAACATCCTATCTGTGTGAAGAGAGGGAAAGGAAGGACTTGGAAAAGGGCCTGTATGTATGTAGGTAGTCCGTGGTCCGACTCTCGGTGCTACTAATTGACTGACTGTATGTATGTATTTTTTTTTCAATTGGTCCTTATCCGTATCTCTCTCCATCTTTCTCTCCCTGCCTTTGCTTCTTTAGTTATCGTCGTCGTTTCCTTCTTAGCCCTTTTCGCCCTCCCACCCTGCGTCCCATCTAACCGGTACCCCAGGGGCCTTCTTCTCTGTCTTTTCTTCTGACCTGTCGCGAAAGAGGATTCTGGGATCAAGGTTCTCCCTGCGCGGTGCTGCTGCACAGTCACTGCTGGTCCGCTGCACCATGCGATGTGCGATTATGTATGTACTGATATGTACATGCACTCATATTGGTACATACATCCACCCACACATCCACCCACCCACCCACATCCACTTCATCAGTCACCACCCATCATTATTCTTCGCCTCCCCCCCTAAAAAGAAAAAGGGTGCATGCAGCCTGAGCCGATCCACATAGAACTGACGAAAGTCAGAGGACCCTTGAGCAATCCGCGGAACGGCTTCAAAGTTTATTGCCCTCCTCAAGGTATCCCTGCCGTACCCGGCCCCTATCGCTTGGCCCATCCAGATACCCGCCTCTACCCACTTGCTCTACCGGATACTCTTCTTCGACTCTTCGACACATCTCGGCAACAGGCGCAGGAGAGAGCGGTACTGAAGAGGTACATGCTGCATCAAACAAAGTCTCCACCGTTATCGGCCACCGTTAACAACAAGTGGTATAGGCATACCTAGGCCGTATGGTCGTAGCCTGTAGTAGGTTGCCTTGCCTGAGATAATAAAGCCGACGGCCCACTGGACTCTCCAGTCTTTCCCTCTCTCGCTCTCTCTCTCTCTCTCTCTTTTCGCATTTCTTCCCCTCTTCCTTATCCCTCCCTCTCTCTCGCCAGCTTCTTCACCCGGGCAGCTGGCGATGCCATCCTTCAACCCCTTTTCGTCGGTGACGGGTCGCAACAGCTACAGCCTCTTTGATATTCGGTGAGTTGAAACTACTACTTAGCCGCCCGTCAACTAACCCTAACCCATGTTAACGGCCTGCAGCCTCGACGACGACTTCATTGTCTTCCGTGGCAATGACCATGAGTCCTCGGGCCAGCTTCTCAAGGGCGTCGTCGTCCTCTGCCTGTCCACTCTGCTACGAATCGAGGACGTTCGCCTGCGGTTGACGGGCACCCTCCGCCTGACGTATGTTTTCCTCTCCCCCTCCCCACAAAAGACTTGCGTTGTCTGCCGTCTAACCCGCAGCCTCTTTTCGTCTCTCTCTCTCTCTCTCTCTCCTCTCCCTCTCGACAGGTGGACTGACCCAAGATCAAGCACGTCTGCCGTCTCGAGTCAAAAGGTCGACAAGTCCACTACCATACTCGATCACCGATGGGCCCCCTTCGTCGGCGTCCACGGCAAGAGCATGACTCTACCCGCCGGCAACTACGAATATCCCTTCGAATTCACCCTGCCTGGAGACACGGCCGAGAGCGTCGAGGGCATCCCCGAGGCTTCCATCACCTACCGTCTAAAGGCCACCGTCGGCCGCGGCAAGCTCGCCTACGACCTGCACGCTTACAAGCACCTGCGCGTCATCCGGACGCTCGAACCCGGCGCGCTCGAACTTCTCCACGCCATGAGCGTCGAGAACATCTGGCCCAACAAGGTCGACTACTCCATCGTCATCCCCCACAAGGCCGTCGTCTTCGGCGGCACCATCAACATGGAGATGCGCTTCACCCCGCTGCTCAAGGGCCTGGAGCTCGGCGAGATCACGGCCAAGTTTATCGAGTTGCGAGACTGTTGGATTCAGGGCTCGACCGGCCTGAGTCTCCGAGAGCACCACACCGAGCGCGAGGTGTCCCATTGGAAGTTTGTCGTCAACCACGAGGACCACTGGCATGACATGATCGACGACACCGGTCAGGAAGGCTGGACCCTCAAGAAACCCCTGAAGCTCCCTAAGCGGCTGCGACAGTGCATCCAGGACCTGAACCACCACGGCATCAAAGTGCGGCACAAGATCAAGCTCACGGTGGCGCTCAAGAACCCGGACGGGCACATATCCGAGGTGAGCATGAAGCGACGGGGAGGGGAACCGGGGAATGACGGGAAAAAAGGAGAAGTCGAATGCTGACATGTCATAGCTGCGCGCGACGCTTCCCGTCTCCATCTTCATCTCGCCCAACGTACCCTTTGACGAGCAGGGCAACCTCATGAGGCAATGTCCGGGGTCGACGCTGGCCGGGCAAGACGCGGCCACCATGGCGCCACCCGGCTACGGCGACCACGTGCTGGATCAGCTCTATGAGGACGTGGAGCCGGTCGGGCTGCAGACGCCGGGCGTGCAGTCGGGCGTCAGCAGCCCCTTTTACGCCCACTCGCGTGCCGGTTCGGCCGACAACCTGGCGGGCATGGCAAACAGCTCGCCGATAGCGCCGGCGGCTCTGTCTTCGCGGCTCGCCGACGTCTCGCTGGACTCGCCGCGGCGCAACAGCTCGTACACGTCGATGCACTCCGGCTCCGGCCGGATATCGCCCAACGCCGTCCGGTCGGAGCCGCCGTCGTGTAGCCTGACGAGGAGCAACAGCCGGGAAGACCCCTTGCGGCGGAACTCGGCGGACCAGGTCGAGGCGGACGAGGTCGACTTTGCCGACCTGAACCGGGTGCCGAGCTATGCGACGGCGGTGCGGACGCCGGCCCGGCTGCGGACTCAGACGAGCAACTTTACCGTACCCGACTACCAGACTGCACTGCACGCACCTCGCACGCCGCCAGGGACGGACATAGCGCCGGAGCAGCTGACGACGATCCCGGAGGTGACGCCTTCAGTACCGCCAGAGCCGGGCGAACAAGTGCGTACCTGAGAGGACTTGACCACGACTTTTGTTAAGGAGAGGGGAAAGGGGGTCTTTTTCTGGTTTTTACCCCTTTCCTTTCCGCAGCTCTCCAATTTCCTTTTTCTTTTCATGCCTTTTCCTGGTCTTCCTCTTCTTTTCTTCTTCCAAATTCTCTTCTTCCCCCCCCAAAACCTGTTCTGCTTTTCTCCTCGGGGGTTAATGCAGCCTTTTTGCATGACACGGAGTCGTCGACCATGCGGCACGAGGCGAGATCGACGTCATGACTCGGTTTTGCTTCTGCCGTGTTCTTGATTAGGTACCTACGGCTGGATAGAGGTGGTCTTCTCTTTTTCTTGTTCCCTTGGTTATTCTGCGATGTTTCTTTTGGTTTTTTCTTTCTCCTTTTTTCTTTCTTGTTCCTCGGCAAGCGCCGCATGACTCAATACCCTGCCAGCATATGCATCTACATACATACATACATATGTATGTACAATTCGAAAGACGACCAAAAAAGAGAGAGGGAGAGAGGGAGAGAGGGAGAGAGAGAGAGAGAGAGAGAGAGAGAGAGAGAGAGAGAGAGAGCGACCAAAACTAAACTAAAAAAAAAACAAAAAGCGTGATGAAAAAAAAAACGAAAAAGAGAAAGGGATATGACGGGGCGGCGGCGAGTGCCGGACGTTGACGTCAGTTACCTAGCGGCCGGTGAGATGCGACGGGCGGCAATTCGATAAGCAGGGGAGGGGGGGGGAGGATCCAACCAAGGGTGTTGACCCAACTCACATACGGACTGCCATGCTAGAGACCTAGCGAGGCTGATGTGGCTGATGAGCCACTTCAAGCTACGGTACTAGCTGGGCCTAGCTCTCACGGTTTTAGGGGGGGCTACGGGGGTCTTAAGGGGGGGGGGGGGGGGGCAAGCTGTGCCGTGCCAGTAAAGTAGTAGTAGTAGGTAATAGCGTGCATACTCCGTACATACATACAAATCATGGGAGGAGGGCTTTAGACCCAAGACACTGGCAAGACTCTTCTCCGTCTTCTTCTTCTTCTTCTCCCCACCTCGTCTTCAACGTCATCGTGTCTCTCTCTGATCTCCCCAAGATAGCTTCTTCATCGTTCGCCTGCATACATAAACCCCTTCCAGATAACCCCTCACATCGTTATTTTCCTTTCCTTCCTTTCACCTACGGTGACCTACCAGGCTACCCCCTCCTAACTCCACCTACCTCACCTCACCTCACCTCACCTACCTGCTTACCCTGCGCCAAACGGCCCCTCCCCCTCCGTGCCATGTCTGGCGAGCCGTCGCCCACGTCGACGCTGCATTCGCGCGTCGTCTCGGGCATCACCGTCAATAATGGTGGCGAAGCTGTGCCCGATGAGGATCCCACGACGGTAGGTTCGAGACGGTATCACGCCGCACGACGACGTCGCTGACCCCCCCCCCTTTTTTCCCCCCTCGTTCAGACGGCCGGCCTCCTCGCCGAGCGTCTTCAAGCCTGGCGGCATGCCGTGTCTTACCTGCAAGAATACATGATTGTCATCGAGAAGATTCACGGTCGTCAGGCCAAGGAGTACGAAAAGGCGCTCAAGGTATGGGAGAATACAAAGTGTTGTCCGAAAAGGAAGAAAACGAGTTGCTGAGTCGACGTGACCCCTTGCTACATAGACGATATCCCACCCCCTCCGCCAGGGTCATCACTTCGACCAGAGCCTGGGCGGCATCGCGGGCTTCTTCGAGAACGTCCGGGCCAACACGCAGTCGCTCATCAACACCAATCTCGAGACGGAAAAGAGCCTCAAGGGCTCCGTCCTGCCCATCATCGAGCGTCTGCACAAGGAGATCAAGCACAAGTCCAAGGAGCTGCACAGCGGTGCGCAGAACGGCGCCAAGGAACTGGAGAAGCTGCGCAACGCTACGCAGAAGCACATCGAGCTCCTGGGTCAGCAGACGGCCGCCTACGACTCAGCTGGCGGCCGCTTCCACGGCCACGACGATCCGTACGTCGTCATGCGAGCCGTCCTGCACCGGCTGAGCAACCAGGTGGTGGCGGAGAACAATCATCACAACGATCTGGTCGCCGTGCAGGGCAACTTTAAGACGTTCGAGGCCCACATCATAGCCGTCCTCCAGCAGGCCGTCGAGGCCTTTGTCCAGCTCGTCGGCGGCCAGGGCGAGAAGACGCGGGCGCTGTTCAGCGACATGCTCGGCACCGTCCAGGCCGTCCCGGCCGACTTCGAGTGGGTCAACTTCGCCCACCGATGCGCCAGCCGGCTGGCCAACCCGGCCGACCCGCCGCGGTCCGTCGATTCGATCCAGTTCCCGAACATGGACCACGGGTCGACCAAGCCGCTGATAGAGGGCTCGCTCGAGCGCAAGTCGCGCAACAAGCTGTCGTGGGGGCTGTCGACGGGCTACTACGTCGTCACCCCGGCCCGCTACCTGCACGAGTTCAAGGACTCGGACGACACGCGCCAGGACCCGAAGCCGGAGCTGTCCATCTACCTGCCCGACGCCACCATCGGCGCCCCTCACGAGGATCGGTTCACGGTCAAGGGCAAGGACCGGAGCAAGACCATCAGCAGCAAGCTCACCGGAAGCTCCGAGCTGTCCTTTAAGGCCCACACGCCGGAAGACGCCGCCAAGTGGTTCCAGGTGATCCACGCCGTCAGCACCTCGGGTCCGGCTTCTTCCGAGCCGGGGTCTCCGGCGGTCGACACCTCGGCGGCGGCGGCGGCAGGAACCGGCACGGCATCGTCCACGACGCCGACGACGCCCAAGACTCCGACGACGCCAGGGATGACGACGGCGGCGGCGGCGGCGGCCCCGGCGGACGAGAAGAAGCCGATCGTCGCCCCGGACGCGGCGCCTGCTGCTGACGAGAAGGCGACCGCGGCCCCTCAGACTGTCACTGAGGCGGAGCCGCTTGTTCAGGGCCACAAGGCGCAGGAGGCTGGCGTCGTCGGTGCTGCTGAGGAGAAGAAGAAGGTGGAGGCTACTGCTACTCCTGTGTTGTGAGGTGTGAGGTATGATGTGCACGCACACACACGTATACTTAACTCACAGTCTCTCTCTCTCTCTCTCACATACATACCTATGGACGGGACGGGCACCTCATGAAGGGGGAAGACTTTGCTTGGTTTTTTTTTTTCCTCTTCTCCCGTGCTGCTTTAATCTCATGTGTCATTCTTCCTTTGGGGTTTTCTGTGGTTCGAAATGCATAATCATCAAGTCATGCTCGTCATTTTGATTCACCCCTTGGTGCTGTTTTTTTCCATTCTCCCGCCCCGTCCTTGTTTTTTTTGACTTAGTTCTGGTATCGATATCATTCTCACGAGGCTATGAAGTTTTTTTGTTGAAGAGGAGGAGAGTTGTGAGCAGATGGTAATCTTATCTATCACTCTTTTTCCCCATCGCACTCACTCATAGTCTTCGTACTTGTCTGAGGTTTTTTTGCTCTTTGAAGATGAGAGGCTTGGTGATGGGATCTTGGGAAAGGGGTTTTCTTTGTTGTGAATATTGAATTTTATGTTGTTATTCAAATATTGGTGTTCTGCTTTACTATACATACGTTCTTCGTGAGGAAATAAGGGGGAGAAATTCGCATCTTTTTCTTGGATATATCAGCTGGTGGAAGAGATGTAGATGTAGATGAAAAGTACATACGCCGTCTTTACGCATAGTTCCCCCCTTCAAGCGTAGCGTTCAAGCACGTACACCAATCATGATATATCATGTATGAAGAGATTCATCTTCGTTTTATGAACAGTTGAAGGAAACGATCTGGAACTGAAAGCGAGTAAACGTAAGGGGAAATATCCAGGGGAAAGTTTTCTTTTGATTTGACTTGATCCTTTATAGAAAGGCTTGATGAAGATGTTGGGAAGAAAACGGGTGGTCTTTTTTGGGTGTAGAGAATGTACACTGCAGGTCATTACGATGGGAAACGAGCACAGATGCGGAGGAATATCAATCTCCAAGTCCCAACCGCAGCCCAAAGCCTACTTTTTTTACCTTCCCTTCCTCATCATCCTCAATCCGCCTTCCTTACTCCCTCCACCGCACCAGCAGTTATTTTATCCGCAAGCCGCAGCAGTACTTTCATCCGCACCGGCGGCAGCCGCAACAAGAGTTTTGTCCACAGCCACAGCTACCACAATATTCTCCAAGGCAGCAGCAGCGGCGACAACATTGCTCACCGCCACAACCACGTGAACAATAGCGTTGTTGACCAGACAGCAAAAGATACACCAATGACGTACGACAGGTCATTCAGTCATTGCTCTCCACGCCAAGGGTGGCGCCGATTCGAGGCATCTCTTGTAGCTTTTCCACCGGCGGTGAAACTGCCTTTGTTCCCACAAAGTTAGTACGCGTTGGGGCATCATGTTCCGAACGATAAAGGTAAGGGCAAAGATTGAGATCAGAAGAAAAAAAGGTTGCCTTGTCACAGGCGTTATCATCATAGCATATGGCTAAGTTGACCGTCGTGATAATTGAAGCATCATTTCGACAAAGGGGTGACAAGAGGGGGAGGGAAAGATCACACCAACCATTGCAGTGGTAGAGCAGGTCGTGCTGAGAAAGACCGAGAAACAAGCAGTCGTATGTCAAGCCGACCATCAGACCCTGGGAGACGGTCAGGTTAGCTCGGGTCCATATCAAAGGCCCTGGTTGTGTCTTGCGGCAGCATTGGATCAGATGAATTTTCGTTGTCTTCGTCGCCTCGGCTCGGACATATGCTTGTCATTGTTTTGTTACATCATCACGTAGAGATGCGTGCCGTAAGGGAGAGGAAAAAGGGGTACCAACCCACGCTGGTCAGGAGCCTATACCGCAGTCAGTCAATGAGGTTCATACAATGATGGTTGCAAAAATGAGACAAGAAGACGGCAAAAGGTCAGATATTGCATGAATGGTAAGTAAAGATATGATCAGCATCGAAAAATCGAATAAGACTCGTCATCTGAATCATCCTCGAGCGCCATAGAGTCCATGAGAAATGCATCAAATCAAAACGTGATCCCTACCTCAACCGCCATCAGGCCATGTCGTTGTCATCGCTTCAATCAAGGGGAGAAACTGATGCGAGGAACGTCAGCGATTGGCCCACTCCAGACAAGGCAGTAATGTGAAAGAGGTCCAGAATCATCAGTGGGCGAAGTTTTCTAGGCCTGCCGCAATATGGCTTCTCTTTCTCATGTAGGATTTCGGAGCCCAGTGCCGTTTCATCACGAGATGTGTGGGGAGACGAGATGCAGAAGCCGACATACCGAAGGGGAAAAGTCCTCCTAGACTGAAAGCGTAAGTTAGCGACGACGGCATCAACATGCAAAAGAAGAGGAAGAAAGGAGTAGGCCAGCAAGCAGTCAGACAAAGCCATTTTGTTATCGTCAAAGATAAAATCTCAGTCGGTAATTTCCAGCGTATATATACGAATCCAAAATCATCACGAAGCAAGCATGTAGAAGGGATGAGAGTGAGCAGTAAAAAACGTACCTATTGCATCACGGAAAGGCATCCGAGGAGTCGTGGCAAGAGTTCTTTGACTGTATCTATCAGGACAAAGGTCAGCTCAACTCTCCACTGAACCTCATGGCAAGGGAAAAATATCTGGAGGCGACGGCCATCAATCAGACTGACGTGAAAAAGGTTGTCATCAAGCCATTGAATGGTCAGAGACTCTAGTTTGCGGTTATGTGTGTCATCAGAGAGGGCAAGGGGGAAGAGAAAAGGAGAGGCGAGAGACGTGAGCGAGAAGAACTTACATCAGGTCGCGCCCCCTTGGGAGCAAAGTGGGAGGATTGTTGTTTGTGTGTGGAAGAGAATTTCTTCACGAGAGAAGAGGTCAGAGAAAAATTTGGTGTGGGCTTGAAGAAGTGGATGAAGTGAGCGATTACATAAGCAACGTCACGGGACATGGCGCATAGCCGCGTTCATCCAAGGCGACTATCTATGAGAGAGCGATCAGCGATGAAAAGACTTTGAATAGGAGGAGGTATGTACATAGAAGCCGTCGTCTTCTGAAATCACAATGCCTGAGATAGCAGAAGGCACGTATCTATATACAAGATACAATCGACTCAGATCCGGGCGCCGCTGCTGACAAGGCAAGATAGTCGCCCGTATCGTGCACTTCCTCCGGCTGAAGCTGGTCGGGAAGCGCATCGCCTCCGCCGCCGCCGTGGACGACGCCAATGTCTTTGGCAAGGTCGGCACCAGCGGCGCTGCTGTTGAGACGGCGCTGAAGGGAAACAAGGTTGGAAGATCTGCTGGCTCTCTTACACCCTTCTCCCCTTGAGAGAAGAAATGCTGACTTGCACATCTCGGCTCAGGTGGTATCGGCCGGTAGCCAAGGTAAATACTTTTGGTGAGTCAGGGATGAAATCGAGAGAATAGAGCGTTAGAGGAATTGGTGGCTAAGTAGTTGCGGTGGAGGATTACGCTTGAAAAACCTCCTCATCTCTTGATGCACTTTGGCATGACCGGTAAGAGTTCTTATAATCAAAGACACCTGAAGGGGTAAAATTGTCGCTCACCCCGCGTACTCTCACAAGGCTGGATCCATATAAGAGGCGAGAAGACGGCATACACCAACTACTACAAGAAGATGAAGGACAGCGACGTCGAAGCCTGGCCTCCCAAATTCTGCAAGTTTCACCTAACGACGGATGAAAACCCAGCGGCCGAGGTAGCCTTCACCGATCCCCGGAGATTCGCCAGGGTGAGACTGATCGACTGTCCCGGCCCAGAGATCCGGAAGCACCGGCCGCTGTCGGACAACGGGCCGGACCCCGTCGTCGACGCCGACGTCTTCACGGAGGCCTACCTGCGAAGCCAGATGCGCCGCCGACACGTGCCCGTCAAGGCCCTCCTCCTAGACCAGGCAACCATCAGCGGCGTCGGGAACTGGGTGGCGGACGAGACGCTCTACCAGGCCAGGGTCCACCCGGAGCAGTACTGCGACGCCTTGGACGACGAGCAGGCCGCGACGCTCTACCGCTGCGTCCGCTACGTGTGCCAGACCGCCGTCGACCTGCTCGGCGACTCGGACCGCTTCCCGGACCACTGGCTCTTCAACCACCGATGGGGCAAGGGTAAAGGCTCAGCGGCCAAGCTGCCCAGCGGCGAGCGGCTCGCTTTCCTCACCGTCGGCGGCCGCACCAGCTGCTACGCGCCCGCCGTGCAGAAGAAGACGGGCGGCGACGGCGTGGCGAAGACTAAGAGTGCGAAGGCCGCCAGAGGCACATCCCAAGACGACAGCGAGGATGACGGAGGAGGAGGAGGAGGAGGAGGAGGCGGCGGCGGCGGCGACGACGACAATGACGACGACGATGGTGACGATAAGCCCATCGATCCTCCGCCGCGGAAGAAGAAGCGAGCCAAGACCGACGAACCCACAAAGGCCGCACCTGAGGTGTCAACGGCGCGTAGGAGGTCAGCTAGGCTGCGAAAATCCTAGATCTCACGATTGTGTCCCGTTGGATGCCTTGCTTCTGGTGTCTTTCGACCTCCTTTCTCCGCTGCAAGACAGACTATGTATGTCGTCATAGGGGTGGGCGATGGCGATTGGCGACATCGGGATCAATTCCATCTTCTACATACATTTATTCAGACTACATACACATGCACACACGTAGAGCACTTATGTACAGGCGACGATGATCACGATACGAGCAACTGAACTTCACGAGGCTTGGCTGGCAGACTCTGCTTCAACACATTCTCCTAGTATCATGTACATGAGGACTTTTCGACGGTATCACCCGTAACAGTGAAACTCTTCATCAATACGGATACATATGTACATACAGTCGAGTCGCAGTCATAATGCTTCGATACAGGCCTCGACCGTCTGCATAGAAAAAGGTACATGAACCACTGCAACCTGTGGTATGTGACGGCGATCCACTTTAGATCCCAACGTCCTCCCAGGCGTCGTCACGTATGCGTCATACTCATGCCCTTCTTCAATAGCTCGATGGCGTTCTCTAGGCGCCAAGCTAGACGTCACTGGGGTCTCGAAACTCCAAGTGACGGAGAGTGTGTCTCGGTGTGTTGCCGGCATAAGCCCGACTGAGCCGCAAGAGGCGGGTGGGTCGAAACACGGGAAGAAACAAAAAACAAAATAACAAGAGAAAAAGAAAGGAAACAGGAGAGAAATAGGTAAGAATAAGCAAGTTGTATCTGTATAAGCCCGAAACGCCGATTTGATGATGATGATGATGATGATGATGATGATGAGATGGGTATCATAGAGGCCTGACAGCGGTGATGATTCGTCCCACGTGAGACGACGAAAAACGTAAAATAGGAAAAAAAAAAGATAAAAATGACGCAACAGATGCGCTCCGGAAGACGCCTGCTAGAGCGATTCGAGATGAAGAGAGGAAAAGTGGTCGTAAAGTCATGGGGAAAAGATTGCTGTTGTATAATCAGTCGACCTGAACTTGGAAGCCGACGGCGTAGCGATGACCGTGAGAATCCATCTCGATCGGGATGATGCTGAGGTAGTTGTTGAACGGCTGGCCATTCTTCTTGTAGTTTTGCAGCTTGACTTGAATCTCGCGTCCAGACTCCATGGCTTGACGGATCTGTTGGGCAGCGACCTTTGTCTTGGCTGACGGGGAGCCGGACCTGTTGTTGACGGGGTATTGTAGGAAGCGGCAGTTCCGGCCCAGCACTTCAGCCTTGGAGTAACCGGTCATTTCGCAGAAGGAATCCGAGGCGTAGATGATGGGACAGTCGGGGACTTCCAGGTCACAGACGACGAGGGCGACTGAGCAGTCGACTGCACCGAGCTCTATCTGGGGGTTTGGACGGCTAATGATTCGTAGCTATGAAAGATGAATAAGTCAGTTTGTTTAAGAGGCATTGAGAGGAGACTCAACAAGGGCGACACGTACAAGAAGGTTCATCAAGTCAAAGCCGCTAGCCGAGTACAGACCAGGAAAGATGAGGGGGTCGCGACGAGGCTGACGCCGCGGAGGTTGCGCGACGGCACCAGGCGCAACGGGAGCCGGGACAGCAAATCGATACTGTGAAAAAGTCAAAAAAGTCAGAGCATATTCCCCTCAAGGAAGGTGAGAATGGAGGGCGAAAGGAGAGGAAAAAGAAACAATAAGAGGACGTCACTCACGTCCAAAGCTCGTCTCTCCCACGGATTCAGCGGCGGCTGAGAAACCTCGGAAGCCGAAGCCATGACGACCAAGGAAGACGAGCGGCGACGAGATGGAGGAGAAGGAGGAGAAGGATGATGAGGCGGAGGAGGAGAAGAAGAGGACGAAGTAGCACGGATAGTAGACGAGTCGACGACGAGAGATGAAGAACGAGGACGAGGACGAGGACGAGGACGACGATGCCCTAGATCAGAGGAGGAGGCGAGCATACGGGGTGATGATATAGAAGTTGTAGCACAGGGGAGAATAATAATGCTAAAGCGACGTTTTCGTCCATCTTACGAAACATTGCTTTTAGTTTAATTTTCTCGCTCTTTGCTTGTCTTTCTTCCCGAGCCGCAAAGCATGTGTATGTATGTATGTATGTAGGTAGGTAGGCAGTGGATAGTGTAGAGGTGTGTGTGTGAGCGTGTTGCTGATTCGAGAGAGGCGGAAGATGGTGGCGAACAGGGACGAGTCCGGCGATCGGGGCGGAAGGGAGTCGGCGGGATATTGCTGGGGGAAAAAAAGGACGAGGAAAGGAAATAAGTGGGCAGGTATAGAGTACAGGTCATTCAGCCGTGTGTTGGGTGAGCATCGCTGGTCGTCACTACTCGCTTACATACCTAGCCTCAGCCTCTTTTTGTTCCACTAGGCCTGAATTGAATCATGGGATCCTAGCAGCCGTGCTTCCCACACACCTCTGTCTCCCCAGCAAAACGCGATGCACCGGGCCGATGGGTGTACATGGTCTGTAGACCCTGGAGGTGTATCTTTTACATACATTTACTATTAACCAGATACCTACAGCATGTACGGAGTACATACACACAGACTGACTGCTTGCTCGCCTGCTCGCTTGTGCTTGTGCTTTGCTGCCCGCCCCGCCAGCTCATTTTTAGCACTGGCGCCGATGGATGTAAAGACCCCGATCGATGAGGAAATCAGCCGCCATCGAGCATCATCATGACCCTTCCTGCTGTATCTCGTTTCTTTTTCGTCTCTCGGAGAATGAGCCGTCGGCTCATACAGACAGACATGCGTGAAAAATAGGTAGGCGGCTACCTACCTAGCAATAGCATCGAGATTACTCCGTACTACGGCATGTTTTTTTTTTCTTTCCTCCCTGCCCGATTTCATCAATGTTGTATGTAATGCTGTCGATGCCTCCCACCGGCTGATGAGTTGAGATGTGGGGTTTGCTTCTCAATCTCTCTCTCTCTCTCTCTCTCTCTCTCTCTCTCTCTCTCTCTCTCTTTTACATACTCACCTCCTAGGCAGACTACTAATCGGCGAGGCGGGAATCCCCCATCTACATCATCATCTTTGTGCAACACATCTTACATCCCTTTGAGTGCGGTAAGACCGCACGCAGGTTACTAGCAGGGATTATAGCCAGTCAAAAATCGTATAACTAGCAGTACCTCCTTCTACTCCTGATTTGCACTCTATCAGAAGTACTCTTGTTCTGGCTCGATACATGGCATTCTGCGGCGGCCGCTAGGTCTATGCTGTACCTTTAAGCTTAATAAGCATAGTGGAGTACGCAACCTGCGTGCGGTCTTACCGCACTCAAAGGGATACAGGTACCAAACGCAAAGAAGACGTGGCCGAATTAAAGATGATACTCAATCAACTGCAATTACTAAGTATGTATGTATGTATGTAAAAAAGAGTTATGTCTAAAGCTGAATATGCCATCGGATAATTGGAAGAAATCCCAAAAATTCAAGCACAAAATCCCATCCTCCCATACCGTCAATGCGAAAACCCAAAACCCCCAAAAAAAGATTAAAAAAAAAGAAGAAGAGTGAAAAAAACCACACGATCCCCGGGAACGCATCGCAGGACCCGGGCTAGCAAAAAAAAAAAAAAAAGCCAACTACGGATACTAACCCGGGTAAAGCTCGTGCCTCACGAGCTCCCTCATTAGGCTGAATCCATCCCACACTCCCCCCCCTCACTCACTCCTAAAACGAAAAGAGTAAAAATTCCCAACCCAAAAAATAACGGGTAGGTTGTCGATAGGCGTGCTTCATGCTAGCCTCTCGCATCGGCGAGGCTGTTTGTTTAATCGATGGTCCGTTACGGAGTATCCGTATGCACAAGGGAAAAAAAAAGGCCGGGGTCAGGGAAGGAAAGGAAAGAACGAAGTGGGCAATCGACTTTTTTTCCTTTTTCTCCATGTGGCTTCGGCCCTCGTCATTTCATTAGGTACTACGGAGAGTCTCCTGGGATTTTTCTCGCATCGCATCGCATCATGTCCGGATAGCAATCCGTAACCACAGTTCCCCCTTCCCCTTCCCCTTCCCCACTACTCCTCTTCACGTGATGCGGCTCCCGCCCAAAGCCTAAAGGTGCCGACTACGGATAGCCTACAGCCTATAGGCACGGAGCAATTCCTCCGCGTTTTTTTTTTCTTCCCCCTCCTTCATTCCACTCCACACACGTCGTCGCGTCTCCGTCGCGTCATCCCATCAGGGCCATCATCGACACGTCTTCACCGGGCATCGCATCGTGTACATGACTTAGATAGGTAGGTACGCATGAAGTAGCTTGCTACACACTACATACCTACCTAGCTAGGTATCTAGATACGATGCCCAGGCTCGTCAACCGCGGCAATGCCTACGCCGGCGCCACCACCACCACCACCACCACCACCAGAACCTCTACCTTACCCCCTTACGAACCACCCCAATGCGAACCAGACGAAGAAGCAAAGCGGAAGCTGAGCGACCTAGCCAACAACCGAGGTCACGCCCTGTACGAAGCCCAAGTGAAGGAATGCCTCCGCCAGCTGAACCTCTCCGTCCGCGACCTCAACGAGCGGCTCTACGACCAACGAGAACGCCTCACGACGCTGCGATCGCGCCGCGCCCAGAAGGGGTTGGACATATCCGAGGAGGAGAACCGATTGTGCCGACATCTCGATACTTTCGAAAATCATGTCGATCGTCTTACCCGTCGGTCTGAGGCCGCCGTTCGCGATTGTATAGATAAGGGGGCGGAATTGGAAGACGAGGCTGCGATTCTCCAACAGCTCGCCAGCGGCAACATCGCCGCATCGTCCACCGAAGCCGATGATAACGACGACGACGAACAAGACGAAGACAACGACGACGACGGCGAAAACCCCGACCGCAAGCCCTCCACCTCCGCCCCCAGCATCCTCAAAGCCTACAGCCAAGCCCGCTCGGCGAAACTCGCAGCGTACGAAGACGACCTCTCCGCCTACCAGCGGTACGCCGTCCAAAACGACTACATCGCCTTCAAGAAATCATGGCACGACGCCGTCGCAGGCAAGGACGGTCCCCCCTTGGCCGACGCCTCCAAGTGGTTCCGGCCCGACGGCCAGCCCGTGATGGACCGTCGGCCGCACGACGGTTCCGCCCGTCGACGCTCCGGCGCTGATGGGGATGACGTCGAGGACGGAGATGACGATGATGTCGTCGGCGGTGACGACGAGGATGACGATGACGAGATCGCCGTCGCCAGGGAAGTCATCAGCGTGAACTGTCCGCTCACCCTCCGACCGATGGTAGAGCCCTACAGCAACAAGAAATGCAAGCACACGTTTGAAAGGTCCGCCATCGTCGACTACCTCTCTTCTCAGCGGGAGATGCAATGTCCCCAGACGGGATGCTCAGCGGTTCGTATTCTCCTCCCCTTTTTTTTTCCCTTCCCCATATCCCCCTTTATCACCGATAGTCGCCCATCCCCCTCTGTCCTGATCAGAAGCCAACGGACCCATGGGCCATCTTACACGGGTTTTTTTTCATCGTTCAAAATCGAGCAGTCTCTAACTCATGAGGAAAAAAAAAAAAAAAACAGAAATTCTCCCGCGACACCTTTCACCAAGATTTCCATCTCGACGAGGCCATCCTCCGCAGGATCCAGCGCGAAAAGGAGACGCGCCGCAACCGCGTGCTAGACGACGATGACATAGAAGACGAATGAGACTTGTTCCGGGCAGTAGATACCTACCTAGTAGTACCTAGTAGAAAGATGCCGATGAATGGTGACTTTGATACCCTCCCTCTCTTTGCTTTCCTATCTAGTATATTCATATCTTTCAGTATCTAGCTCTCTCCTCGCTTCTCACGTCTTGCCCCTCAACCATGGCGGCACCGACTCGCCAGGACGCTTCACCAGATCGCCATTTTCTTCTCCTCTTTTCTTCGCCGTCCTCTATCCAAACAAAAATAATCCTTCACAAAACCAATGCCCCGTATACCTTCATCAGACGCACGATTCATAGGCACACGCACATACATACATACATACATACACCTGTACATATGTTGCCTCCATCTAGACCAGAAACTCAAAAGCATGCGAGACGCACAACAAGGCCAAGCCCAACAGCCCCCAAGCAGGCACCGAACAGGCGACGTCACCACCGCTCGGCGTCTCCGTCGCCACGTACACGCCCGTCATGACGACGGGCGAGGAGGCCGCCGTGGACGACGACGACGAAGTAGCCGCCGCCGCCCCCAAGGCCGCCTCCCGAGACGACGACAACGACGACGAAGACGCCAGCGGCCAGTCCTCCGACTTCTTGTACAGGATGCCGTTGATGACGACGCCGCCCCCCGAGCGCGCCAGCATCGCCGCCTCTTCGTCGCACGTCGCGCCGAAGATGCGGACGAAGCACGTCGGGCTCGGTGCCTCCGGCGCCTTGTCCGTCCGCGTCGAGTTCGGCTTCCCCGTCGTGCCGTACGTGGACGGGTTCATCGGCCGGCCCATGGAGACGGAGAGGCCGCGGAGGATGCGGGCGAAGACCTGAAAGGCCGTCTCCGGCTGGTACCAGGGGACCGAGTGGCCGGCCTGGAAGATGCGGCTGAAGGACAGGTTCGCGAACTGGCGCACGTCCCCGCCGATGTACGAGCCGTTCACCACGATCGGCGCGTAGCCGGCGGCCGGGAAATTGAAGGCGTAGGACCCCCCCGCCCTCAGGGCCACGGCGATGGAGACGGCCTCGCCGCCGATCCAGTTGCAGATGTAGTCCCTGTCGCCGTAGACGAGTCCGACGCGGACGCCCCTCCGCAGCAGGGCGGCCAGCCGGTCGACGTTGCCGCCCTTGGATATGTCGCCCGTTGACATGAAGTTGGTCGAGACGATGTCGCTGTGCAGCGTGAAGTTGACGGGCGACCCGAGGGCTCGCAGCACGCCGGGCTGATTGAGGTAGTCGGTGAAGAGGTACGACGGCAGCGGGTAGGCCATGCGACCGGCGATGTCGTAGGGGCTCCGTTCCGTGTTGTAGTACGGGTTCTCGATATCGTTGCCGCACACCTCAACGGCACTGCGACAGTGGGATTCGGCCACCGAAAGGTCGCCGCCGTCCTCCCAAGACGGCACCGACTCGCACAGTTTCAGGAGATCTGCGCAGCCGCCTTTCGCGTTGAACTTGGCCAGGTACAGCCCGGCCTCGAGGTCGGAGAGGGCCTTGATGCCGTACGTGTTTCTGGCGGCGAACGTCGGTAGGGAAGGCACCTGAAGCAGCGAATCGATGCACCCGTTGAATATGCCCAAGGAGGTGAGGCGCAGCTCCAGCGTCGTCTTCGGGTTCAAGGCGCCTTTCCGCCGTCTTTCGTTCTGCTTCTCCCACGTTTCGGCGAAGATGGGGCCGTAGACGCCGCCGTAGCTCTCGGAAAAGAGGCTGAGGCCGACAGGGGCGTCGAGGGCGGGTCGATACTGCGGAAGGGCGGTGAGGAAGCCCTGGAGTAAGTGCCAGACGGCCATTGCCGCCGCCGACGACGAATTGGGGGTGGATCTGGGTTCGTTGTTGCTGAAGGTGCCGTTCATGAACGCCCAGGCGGGCAGGGGCGCACGCGGCGAGATTGGCGGCGTGATTATCGAGTTATTGACGAAGGAAAGGGTGCCGTTGGATGGAGTGTCGTAGGAAAAGCCGACCTTGTTGGGCTGTACCACGATTCAGCGCGGCCGAAGCGACGGCAGCAGAGAGAGAGAGAGAGAGAGAGAGAGAGAGAAACACGAACCTGATCGACGAAGAGCATGTTGGACGCACGATCCCAGCCCCATTGGCGGGCAAATGTTTCGTACTGGCCAAAGCCCGTCTCGAAGACTTCGCAAGGTCCGAGGCCTGCGAAGAGGCCGATCAAGGAGCTGACGCCGGGCCCGCCATTGAGCCAGATGGTGAGACTCTCGGTAGGCTCACGAGCCTCGAAGAACCAAAAGAAGAGATTGGCCGGATGTTCGCCGGGAATGGAGGCCCATCCGGTGTACTGCTTCTGCTTCTTGAAGGCCGTGGTGCATAGGTTTCGACTCTGCCGCTTAAAGGAGACGACGACGCTGGCATCCCCTGGCGAGCGCACGACGGTGAGAGGTTCTTCATCGTCGGCACTCTGAGGTTGGAACCGCCTGGGAGACAAGGAGGCGGCCAATGCGGCCAACAGGCATAGGCTGACGAACGAGAGTAGCATGGCGGCGTAGAGGGAGCGTGGAGAGGGTGAGAAGGAGAAGCCATTCAGGTCATGACGACGCTCCGGCGGTTGTGCGCGACGGAGGATGATGGGCTTTTTCGACGTCCATATAGCCCGGGTTGGACAGTTAGACAGGCAGTCAGTCGCACGGAAGAAGGGGAAAACGAAGGAGATGAAGAAGAAGCAGAGGCGAAAGAAGAGTGTTTCTGGTACGAGAAAAGGAGACGGAGGGCTGGAGGATTTGTAGGTACGAATGAAATATCCGTACTACGAGGCAACAATAGACAGGCGTGTACGACGAAGACCTCGTACCGGGCGGGCGGGCGAGCGGGTTGGTGCTGGAAAAAAAGCTGTTGTCAGATTAGTAGGTAGTGAGAAGAGGGCCTACAGGGCGCGAGATAGTGTCAGCGCACTGTAGGGCCATGGTTGTAACGCGTCTCCATCCGTACAGCCATATCCGTATATCCGTACATACACGACAATAAACATACATACCTACATACCTACAGAGTAAAGGTAGACAGACGCCCCCAAGGTCAAAGGGACATGTCGGTGGAAGGGTAAGGTAGATAGGACGAGGGCCGATGCAGACAGCAGGGCAAGGCCGGCATCCCACTTCACCGTCGACGGACGGCCAGAAAGTAATTGCCGAGGCTCTGGCCTCCCTGCAGCTCCCGCCATCCGATGACGGGCAGATAAGCGACGCCCATGACACGAGGGTCCTCCCAGCCGGCGCCGAGGAGGAAGCGGCTCAACTCATCGTGGTTGATGTACCGGCTCCAGTCGTGGGTACCGACGGGGACGACGCGCAGCACGTACTCGGCCGCCAGCTTGGTGGTGAGCCAGCTCGTCCACGTCCTGGCCATGGTGCTGACGACGAGCCATCCGCCGGGACGGACCAAGGGCCGTAGCTGATGGAGGAAGCTGGCAGGCTGGTCCACGTGCTCGAGCACCTCGAACAAGGTGACGACGTCGTAGCCGCCGCCGCCGTCACTGCCCCGGTCCATGCCCTGGACGGCCTCGACGACGGAACCGACGCGATAGTCTAACCGTCCACGCAGCGACGGGTCCTTGCGCGCGTGTTCCCTCGCCGCAGCCACGACGGAGGGGGTCGGGTCCATGGCGGTGACGTGCCGCGTCGTCGGCAACCGGGCGGCCGTCTCGGCGAAGATGCCCCCGCCGCAGCCCATGTCGAGGTAGTCGAGCCCGGCGGGCGGTACCGCGTCGCCGACACAGGCGCGGATGAAGTCGTGTCGCAGCGGATTCATCAGGTGAAGCAGCCTGGACGAGCCGTGCGGGTCCCACCAGTCGCTGGCGAGGCCGTCGAAATGCGACACCTCGGCCGGATCGACGGAGGAAAAGGTAGTAGCGTGGGAGCGTCGATGTGTCATTGTGACCGTCCTCCTCCGACCGAAAAGGGTTGCGGCCGGGGGTCGGAGTCTCGTAGCCATGGAGGTATGTATGTATGTATGAAGTGAACGGAGATGTTGATTTGTCTGGGTATTTGTTGTTGAAGAAGAAGAAGCAGGGAGGAAGAAGAGTAGAAACGATGGGCGAGCTAAAAAAGAAAGGAGGGAGTATGTATGTACATACGATCAACGGCAGCGCTTACAAATATTATGTTAAGATAGCTGATAGCTTTCGTCCTAGACGACAAGGAGGCCATCTTCACCAACGCTCTCTAGGAATCTTGTGAAAACAGTTTAAATCCCCTGCTACAAGCTTGCGATCCCCCTTTATACTTTTCTACGAGGTTGCACAAACTACGGATACCACCCTTGTGTCTTGACTCGCCTCAAACGAAAAAGGAAAACGAAACGAACCTTGTCTGCCAAAGTCGATCGATCCCCAGCGATATTCCACCATTACGATACCCTATTCTGCATCAATTTCGAGACCCCCCCTAGTACCTAGTCGATTTCTCATCGCTTCTATCCGTAGATATAGTATCCGTTACGACGGACATTCACTGCTCGTACATATACACATACTATATACGAATCCTTTCTAGTCACTGCGCTCTACTTGCGATATTATATCGTTAGAGACATCTACTTGTTATTTCTCTTCTCTCATCAGTCTCCCTCCGTATGTATGTACACTTCCAATTTCCGGAATCGATTCAATGGCAGTGATACTGATGAGAGTGATGGCTCATCGGCCACAGTCGCGCGTGCATGTACATACATACATCGGTAAGGTACCTCGTCTCAATCTCTGTTGCACCGCAAACGAAGAAGGAAGAACTGGATGATGATGATCTAGCTAGGTCTTCCTAAGGTGCAACGAGCAACTCTATATAGGTGCGCTGAGCACCGTCACATGACTAGGCTGATGCCCTAATGGCCAGAACACCAACGCGATCAATCGCGATCGACTGCATCAGAAAAGGAGACCGGAGACGATATCATCGTACCGTGAGACCCGCAGCCCGTATCGTGCCGTGCGCCTCGCGCTCTCATCGGCAGTGGGCTCGTGCCGTGCCTCGTGCGCTCACCGGCTGTGGGCTGGCCACAATAATCTCTTCAACCCACTCATCAACACGTGCCCACCTACCTTCTTTCTATCCTCGGCGCCTCGGAAAGCCCGGCCTATGGCCCGCTATATTACAACGACAAGGCCAACTTTTTCCTTCACACTCTCTCCCTTTCCCTATGATCCCATCCATCCTATTCCTTTTTCCCCTTGCCTGTTCCTAACCCTTCTTTCCCGTATCTACCAGTTCCATATCCCAATTCGGAAGTTTTTCTTCTTTTTCCCTCTCTTCTTCTCGAAACTACCTACGATAATCGGATCCTACCTTATCACCTACCCCACGCCGATCCCGAAGTCCGTCCGGACCGAAAAAGCCCGCCCGCCTATTCTCCCCCTCGGCAGAAGGTGTTAATCCCGAGTACCATGTCAAGCCGACCATAGACCCCCCATGTCATCCGACCATAGACCCGCTTTTTCGACCCGCTTTTCTCCCATGTTCCAAGGCTAACCCTAACCCTACATACCCTAACCCTAACCCTAACCCTAACCCTAACCCCGCCTTCGGCGGCCCTACCGGGGGTTGCCTGCGGCAGGCACTAACCCTAATGCCTCCGGCGGCCCTCCCGGGGGGCGCCTGCGGCGGGCTATCGTCTTCGGCGTCTTAACCTTAGGCTCAACCATTATTTGGGTAAGGTTAAGAAAAGTGGGTCTATGGTCGGGTGACAGGGGGGGTCTATGGTCGGCTTGACATACGACTGGTTAATCCCCCCCCCCTCCTCTCTCTCTCTCCACCGGCTACCCTTACGACTTTTCTCCCCCATCTTCTCCGAAGCGCCCTCCCCGTTATACATACAGAGCAGATAAAAGACAGAGAAAAAGAAGGAAGAAAGAAAGAGGAAAAAGGTTTCAAGGCGGGGGAGGGGAAGAAGAGGGAACGCTGGCAGAAAAGAAGACAAACCAAACTAGGTACTTTCTATCTCCGACGATGCCTGCCTCTACAGCAATGCCCGAGAGTCTCTTCGACTCCATCCCCGACTCAATCGAAGCCTTCCGTAT
The DNA here is from genome assembly GCA_003339455.1 of Ophiocordyceps camponoti-leonardi (nom. inval.). Classification (NCBI taxonomy): domain Eukaryota; kingdom Fungi; phylum Ascomycota; class Sordariomycetes; order Hypocreales; family Ophiocordycipitaceae; genus Ophiocordyceps; species Ophiocordyceps camponoti-leonardi. Next base: position 56,581 of record PDHP01000113.1, on the reverse strand, counting down.
GTCAAACCCCCATAAGCAGAAAAATGCCACGAATCAATTCTCTAATTCCCCCAGGAACCGGCCAATTCCTCGTCGTCCTAGATGACCCAAGCCGCGAAAACGAAGCCGACCTGATCATAGCAGCAGAGCACGTAACAACAGACAGAATGGCCTGGATGATCCGCCACTCATCAGGCTACATCTGCGCTCCCATCCCCGCCCCCCGCGCCGACGCCCTCGCCCTCCCTCCGATGGTGAGCCCCTCGTCGAGCCAAGACCCCCGCGGAACGGCCTACACCGTCTCCGTCGACGCGAACCACGAGTCCGTGACGACGGGCATCAGCGCCCACGATAGGGCCATGGCATGCCGGATCCTCGCCGACCCGGACTCCGGTCCGGATTCTCTCCGTCGACCCGGTCACCTGCTCCCCCTCCGCGCTCACCCCGGTGGCGTCAGGGCGAGGCCCGGCCATACCGAGGCCGCCCTAGACCTCTGTCGCCTCGCCGGTCTTCACCCCGCCGCCGCCATCTGCGAGCTCGTCGACGACGGCCTCGAGGTTCCCGGCCAGGCTATCCGCTCCGGCGCCGGCATGATGAGGGGCGAGGCTTGTCTCCAGTTTGCTCGCAAGTGGGGGCTCAAGGTCTGCACCATCGCTGATCTCGTCCGCCACATCGACAGGCTTCATGAAAAGTTGGCTCCCAACGGCGGAGGCTCACCCTGAAAAAAAAAAGACGTCGGTGGTGTTTTGCGTCTGAAAGACAGCACGCGGATGCACGCCCCTCCAACCCCCCCTTTTTTTTTCCAGATATATATGTATGTCTGTCTGTGTATAGATGCCATCTTCTCCTCACTACCCTGCTTTTGAAAACCGACACTTGACTTCTATGTATGTATGGGTCACGTACATTATGAGTGCTCAACAAGACTTGTATATAATCTATACTCCGTGTCTCGTCGCCGTATCTTCCCTGTCTGGGTATGCAGGCAATGGGATACCCAGAAACCGCTGCTAAATTTTTGACCGAAAAACCTCCATCTCGCCTTGTTCCCCTGTCAAATCCAACCGCTCGTCTGGTTCCACAAGAGATCAACGCCATACGTACATACATCAGAAAGCGGCAACCCGGCTCAGGCCATAAAATCGTCCTCGATGCTACCCCTGGACGTTGGAGCTGAGACCGTGAGGCTGAGAGCGGCGGCGCGATCCAACAGATCTGCGTCCGGATCTCGGCTGCGGCTGCTGCTGCTGCTACTACTACTGCCGCCGCCGCCGCCGCCAAGCCGAGGCGCAGTACTCGACCGCACCTGGACCTTGACCTCGCCCGCTACGCCGTCGACCCGTACCGACGACACGGTCGACCCGCCCGCCGGTGGCTTGAGGCTGGCCGGCGGCGCGAAGCTGACCAACTCTCGAAAGAAGTTGTTGGCCGCTTCGCAGCCGTCCAGCAGCCACTTGAGGCATATGGTGACGCGCTCCTTGGCGTAAGGGTTGTGATCGTCGTAGGCGCAGCAGTTGAGCAGTGGCACGATGCCGTTGTGTCTGACCATCTGCATCTGCACCTGTGCGTTGCCCGGGCTGCTCTGCCCGGCCGGCGGCTGCAGCAGCGTCGCGATGATGGTGAATATCTGGCCCTTGATGCCGGGCCACGGAAACTTGTGCGCCGCCTCCTGCATCGGCGGCGGCGGCGGCGGCGACGGCGACGGGCTGTCGTCCGCCGTCGAGTACGGCCTCTCCACCATCGGGTTGCTCTTCTCCCTCTTGGGCGACCGCTTCGGCAGCTCCACCAGCGGCTTCTTCTCCACCGCGGCGTCGAGGCCGCTGAGCAGCGCCACGAGGTCGTAGGCGGCCTCCCACTCGATCAGCTTGGCCCGCGTGTCCGTCGTCTCGGCCACGGTGATGAGGAAGTCGAGATACTGTGCCAGCCCGTCCTTGGCACGCTCCATGTCCCAGCTGTCGACGGGGAACTCGGCCGCGTCGCACGTCTGTTGCCGGATCTGGGCCTGCAGGTGCATGAGGGCTGCGCACTCGGGCACGATGCGACTCCTGAAGAAGCTGAAGAAGAAGTGCACCAGCTTGACGTCCCTCATCTCGTCCTTGGCCTCCTGGCCCGTGGGATTGTGTACCCGGGCGCGGAGCATGTGATTGACCAGCCGCAACAGCACCGTCTGCGCGGGCGAGATGATGTCCTTCGGAATCCTCAACGAGTTCCACGCGTATGGGATGAGAGCGCTGTGGTGGAGCGCCTCGACGATCTGCGTCGTCACCTGGAAGATCAGCGACTGCTCGTCCTTGCCCCAGACGGCGATGAAGACGAGCAGCTCGCGCAGGAGACTTTTCCCGCAGTCCAGGGCCAGTAGCATCCTGCACCGCGTCTTCTGCAGATTCTCGCCTGCGCGCGTCAAGCCGGACCCGGCATTGTCGAGTACACACGACTTGACAATCATATGGAGGGCTTCGATCTGCTTAGGGTCCAGTATGTTGGGCACCTCCGTAAGTAAGCCCGTCAGTGGTCCCTCAACGTACGACACGTCGTCCTCGGCTTCGTCCTCGTCTATCACGTCGTCCACATACTCGTGAGCGTAATCGTGATGATGATGGTGGTGATGATCGTGTTGATGTTGATGGTGGTGGTGGTCGTGGTGGTGGTGGTGGTCGTGATTGTGGTCGTGATGGTGGTTGTGGTTGTGGTTGTGGTGATTGTGGTCGTGATGGTCGTGGTGGTGGTGAAGGTGGTGAAACTCGTGCTCATGCTCGTGGTTGGCATGCTGGTAGCGGTCGTGATCCGGGTGCTGACAGGCTCCGTCATGCGCTGCCACAATCTCGATGTCTTCGGCATGGTGACACTCGGAACAATGACAATGCTGCTCGGGCTCCAAGATGTCCTCGTCCGCCCTTTCGACCGAGGGGGATTGCTCGCCCTGGTATGAATTGGCGTAACGCTGAACCAAGTTGCTCTTGCAGTGCTCGGTGCGAGACTGCGCGAATTCGACCGTCGGCATGCCGACGACCCAGTCCTCGTAGTTGGGGTCGCGAGCCCGAAGCCACCAGGTGTCAATCTCTCTCGAGACGCGACCGTAGGCTTTGTCCTGCTCGAACCGGTCCGTCTCGTCCGGCTTCCATACGGGGTTGATCTTATCGGCATCGTCGCCGAGGTCGGCTGGCGAGGGAAAGGAGCCCTCGGGAAGCCAGTTCCAGGCCAGTGGCCGTATGGGCGCCAGTCTTCCCGGAGGCTTGTCCGCATGGTTCTGGGCGTAGTCCTTGAGTAGTTTACGTGCGGTGTCGCACATCCTGGAGTTGCGATCGAGCCAGTGCTGGACTTGCTGCTTAGCAGCGTCCGGCCGGAAGCCCGAACCGTCATTGAGCCCCTCCTCAGGAACAGAGTTGTACGCGGTCTCGTCCTCGTCGAAAAGAACATCGTACCAGAAGGACATCTTGTTTCGATCGTTTTTGGCTATCCAGTTGTGTGCTTGCTGAAGAGATGTGACGAGCAGTTTCTTGTCTAGCGTCCCGCCCTTCCCGTCAGCATAGAGCTCGAGGCCAGAAGGGGGGAGACACGAACGTACAGAGTTCGGTAATGTCGGTGAGCTTCAGCCGCTGAGCGTCGTCGAGAATCTCGCCGTCGTAGCCCTTACTAGAGACGTTGACGCAGAGAATGATGGTTTGATAGACCATCTGGTCGAAGTGAACGGCGGCGCATATATCTTGGGGAACCTCGGGCTCGGCATTAACGAGGAGGTTCCGGGCGATGTGCATGAGCTTGATCAGAGTCGCGAGATCTTCCTTTATGGAGGCTTGGTTCGTAACGATGAGGGCGGTGCTTTCCTGGGGCGTGACGCCTTTGTTGGGATCGTTTAAGCTCGACAGCGGGCCGATGGACCTCGTGGTGAGACTCGGGATGGCGGCGGCGAATATTCGGGTGAGCCAGATCCATATGGCAACATTGCGTGATAGGGCCTCGCTGTGTCGGGTCAGTCAGAGTGCAGACGGTATGGTAAGGCTCGCGGGGCTTCAGGCAGCGCTACCGTGCAGATCTCAAAGTGTGCGTCTTCTCCAAAGTCTTTGATATCATGGAGCTCACGCGAGCGGCTGTCAGGGGTCCCATGGGAGGCGACTGGGTATAGTGGCCCTCGAGACAGACGAGGGCCGCAGAAAAACAGCGCTCTTCGATGCTCTCGCCGACTTGAACGTCGACGTCGGCATCGGCGCTGGGGGATGCTGCGTAGTCGGCCAGGCGCGCCATGGCTTCCTTGGGCGCATTCGCGTATGCCATTGGGTCCGAGACACGCGCATGCGGGAGCGCAGCACGGCGGACAGAAGGGAAGAGTGTCGGGGGGGAGCTGCCGAGATGGTGAGATGAGGAATTTGACGATGTACGTAGATGGTGGGCAAAACTTTGACTTTTCGATGTCAACTACCGGGTAGGTAAAACTGTTTTTCAACCTCCAGCCTCCGAAGCAGAAGGTGACGGATGTGTGTACGTAAGCCAAACTACCCTAAATCAGATGAATGAATGAAGCAACTACGTCATTTCTACAGCTCGTCGTCGCTCGTCGATGATGAGAGGCCGAGAGGTCGAGGGCGACGAAGCTATGTAATTAGCACGGAGCAATGTCTGTCATACTCGTCTTTTGCTTCAGCTGCTTCACTGGAAGCTAGCAGGTCTATCCGTATCACCCCGCTCTTTTTGTTTAACGTCTCTTCGTCGTCCTGGAGCTCCTCCCGTTGCGCCTCCGCCGGCTCAACGTCTGGCCTTATCAGCAACAAAGCGTGCTTTCTCGTACGTAGTAGGTATAGGTAATAGCCAGGTCGTAACACTGTTTTTTTTTTTCACCCCATCGTCTCGAGTTAGCTTCGGCGTCGAGTCCTCCTGGGAAGCATATGAATGCGTCCCTACCAGACTGGAAGGTGGCGAAGACGCCCGCCGTATGCGCCTGGGCCGGATGCCTATTCGCCGACCAGGTCGCCTCCGGCTCACCATCATCGGCGGCACCGATCTTGACCCCATCTCGATAGCTATTCGCCCCCGTTGAAACTCTTGACACTGAGACGGACGTCTATAGGGAGGGTAAGGGGGTGAACGGCATCGCCTTTCCGTATCCTCGCAGATAAGGGTTATGTCCTAATTCCTTTTGATCGATGGCTTGAAAAAGACTTATCGTCAAAGGAAGAAACCACGGTTCTCGACCGGTTCCGAGTCTCACATACATACAAGTATCGAGCCTTGGGGGGGAGGGGGCGTCTCAGCTGTTCACATTTCGACGCTGCCCCGAAGCTAAGCAGCTGGCGCATAGACAGTAGTGTACCTATCAGGTAGGCGAGCGATTGTGATTGCTGGGACTCGTTCGAGAGAGAGAGACTCGTCAACATCCAAATGGGCCCGGCAAGCACATGCAGGTCTAAAAAGGCGGAGGACATTGCCAAGAGGCCCGATCGACGGGCATGCCATACCAAGCTGGCCAAGCTGGAGAAGCAATGGCGACCCCTCATAGCTAAAAACACCGACGACGTTTGACAGGCCCGGGGGTGCGTCGGGGGTCCGTCAAGCTGATGACGAAAAGACCCGAGAGGAGAGAGGCCAGGACGGCATGGATAAGAGGACCGACGACTATCATCTCTCTTCCTTGGCGTATCTGGGGCCTCATGAGGACCAAATGAGTTGGCGAGAGCGGCTCGAAGCGCGGGAGAGAAGTCGATGATGAGGGAGGAACGACGAGTCGCATGCATATCAGTAGCATCGTTGCTTTTATATGTACGGATATGTATGTTGTTCGAAACACAAGCTAGTGTGATGGGGGCTACGGATAGACGAGTCCGGAATCGGCATCGTCGGACGCGTGTTCTTTGAGGCCGGGGCCGGCAGAGGCGGGAGCGGAGCCGGATCAGCCCCCAGCGGGCACTGCATACTCCGTACATACATACTACTAGTACCTACCTGTAGACTACAGTCTACAAGGATGATAGATGTTAGGTAGGTATGTACGGATACGGAGTATGTGCATCTTACATGACTGACTGACTGACTGACTGCCTTGGTTGGGTAGATGGCGGCGATGCGCTACGGGCGAGTTCCATGCGACGGCCGCGCTTGGCCGCCTTCTCCCCCCTCCCTCATAATCCTTCCCCGCATAATCCATGCCCGCATTCTCTCGGGCGAAAGGGGGGGAGGGGGTTGTAGTTGTGTTTTTTCTTTCTTCTTTCGTTGATGTAGATTTTTTTGCCGTAGTAGCAGTAGGTAGTGACAGCAGCAGCATCGCGGAGCCGGCCCGTGGAAGCGATTATCTACCCAGGTAGGTATCCTAGGGTAGTAGGTAGGAATGAATCGATGGGATGGGATGAGATGGGAAGGGACATGACTTGAGCTTGTTTGAAGGTGGTGGTGGTGGTGAAGTGGTGATGGCCTGCCGTTGCCCGAGCCAGCCCAGCCAGCCAGCATCCAGCATCCAGTCGACATGACCAAAGGTTGGCAAGGTTAAGAGAGTCTATTACCACTACGTCTGTGTATACGGATAGTCCTCTCACTCTCAGGCTGTCACCAACTACCTAACTAACTAACCACCTTACTGAACTGGCCTTTCTTGTTTGTCACAATGCTACAGACTCATGCCCGTTGCTGTATCATCATATGTACGCATGTGGTATGTAGGGATGCAGTCTCAGCCCGGGAACGGCAGCCACCCGCAACCCAATCTCGTAATGTTCTTCTTCCCTTTCCCCCCTTTCATTCATTCATTCATCCATTCATTCTTTCTTCCCGCTTCAATCCAACGTTCCGGCCTTCTCACCGTCACCTTGGCTCAGTCACCACGACGATTGCCTTTGCCGTGCCGTGCCGTTCCGTTCCGTTCCTCTCCTCTCCCTCCTCCTGCCCCCCTTTCTCGTCAGCTTCGTATCCGGCAAAATCGACCCAAGCGGACGGGAAGCGGGCTCCCGACAATACACAACGTGCATGTGCATGTGTGTGTAGGTATGTACGGATATGTGTCTTTGATTCGCTTGCCCCGTTACTCGCCGCACCCCTCACCCGGGACCCCCTTCCCCCTTCCCTCTCCCCCGGCAGTCAATCTCCCAGCCGGGTGGGAAAAAAAGGAGGCCGGCCGGCTAAAGTCCAAGGGCATGACTACCTGTAAGTCTGACCTTCCGGACTCCGGCGTCTGTATGTACGGGTTCATACGTGTTGTATCATACCTAGGTAGGCTGTAGGTAGGTACCTATGTAAGACTACGGTTACTATCTTTGCCTACTATGCAGTAGGTAGGTAGGTAGGTAGGTACGGATAGATGCTAGGCACAACAACAACCAACCCTTCAAACAACCAACCCACTCGGTCCGCCGGTCCATGCAACCGTGGTTATTATTTCTACGTACATATCCTTTACTCCAAAGAAAGAGAGACAAAATAACTCCGTAGAGATGGAAAAGAAAGGAGGTGAAGGGAAAAAAAAACCCCTGGTGACGAGTATAGTTGATCAGGCTTGATCGACATGAACGACTACTGGTGGGTGATACTGATACTGATACTGATAGTGATATGACATGATGATTTTACACAAGAGCCTTGATCCGTGTAATCGCTTTCCCTCGCACAAGCTTCTCCAGTATCGTATTCCTCTCGCCAACAACTCCGCTGTCCGGGGATATATACAGGAACAGGAACAAGAAGAAGAAGAAAAAACAAGCTGTTGAAGAAAAAAAAAACATCCCGGCATCCCGGACCGTGTTCGTCCGCCGGAGCCGGGCCTCACTCATCCATCCCGTTTCTCACCCTTTTTCCCCTTCTTCTTCTTCTTCTTCTTCTTTCTACCATGACCTTTTTCCCGCACACACCCCTCCCTGGCACCTGAGAAAGTGGCGGAAAGGCCGTTGTAGATTATAAGAGAGAAAGAAAAGACTCGTTGTGAACCAACGAAAACGCTTCGGCCGCGCTTACGGTTAGTGATGAGCCTGCATGTTTGTGCCACACGAGTTTGAATCACTACCTAGGTACTCCCTTCTCCTAACGGTGTGTGTGTGTGTGTCGTCGAGCGAGTGGTAGGTGAGACAAGCAGAGACAATCTACTTGTTTCGTTACGCGTGGCATGCAGAGAAACTCTCCTCTCCTTTCCTTTCTTTTTCTTCCCTTTCTCTATCTAACCCTGCTTTTGCTTCTTTGCTATTTCGTCGTCGACCTAGCGTCGTCGTCTTGCCCCCTTCTTTTTTTCGCCCGCCCCTGACGTATACGATAGGCTGTTTTCAGTTCTATAAGGTTAGGAAAAACCTAACATATCAAAGTGACGAGAAGAAAAGAAGTGAACAGGTCATTTTTTCTTCTCCCTTGTGCCCTTTCGTCCGTTCCAAAATCTACTTCCGTACTGGCTCTTCACTGCAGATCTGGTCTACCTTGGCGCACACGCACGATATACAACGAGGCACACAGACACACACACAGACACACACACTAGCTAGACTGCACGTCTAGAGTTGCTATTGTACATACATAGGTAGCTACGGATATAAAACCCTTATATTAGTACTCAAAATCAGGGCGGCTACGTTAGATTCCGAGGATATATGTATACGGGGACTTTGAGAGGGAAACAGATGAGAGTGGATGAAGAAGGAGAAGAAGTATACGAAGACAAGGGCGTCTATCGTGCCTCGAGTATGACAACGTATAAGGAGAACAGCCAGTGGTAATAGGATCATCATTCATGTACGGAGTATGTAGGTAGGTATGCAAGCACACGATAGAAAACACATCTCCCTGGACCACGGAGACGGCGTCGATATCAAACCAGCCATCCATCGTACAAGCCATGCCTGAAAATTTCAAAAAAAACCAATAAGCAACCCCCTTTTTTTCTCCCCGGCTGGATTCTTCTTCTTTCTTCTTCTTCCCGTCTCACTCCCTCTTCACCGCAATCCAACAAAGAGGGTGTGTGTGACACAAGAAAAGAAGAAGAAGCGAGCCATCGTATCGGTACCGTCGGTCGTGACCCGTTCTTCTCGTGGGATTTGAAGAAAGAAACAAATTCTTACGTCCCGTCCCGTCCGGAGAGTCTCTCTTTGTCTCTCTCTCTCTCTCTCTCTCCTCACCGTTTCGTACGGGGGGAATGCATTGCGCGTCTTTTTTTTTTCCCCAGCTTGGCTGTAGGTGAATGAACGAGGGGATGGACGAATCATGTTGATTTTTTGCATCGTTTGAACAGGGGGAAAACTTACCTTACCTTACCTTACCTTACATATCCGTACATACATCCGATCTTACGAGGGGTGATATGATGATGATGATGATGATGATGATATCTACCCTTGTAACTTCTAAGGATGGAAGCCTACATACATACATACATACCCGGGCTACTACACATCCGTACAATACAAACTGTATCAGCATCAGATTCAGTAAAGTAAGTAGTAGCATATTCTATCTTATACGGATGAGTATAGTATAGTAGTATGTATGCATGTTGGCATGGATGCCTGTCCATACCTACATACCTACATACATACAGACGCAGCCGGCGCCAAGCCCTGGCCATCACACATACAACACACACTACACTCTCTCATATCTTCCTCTCACGACATCCTACCTATGTACAAACCCAACCGGATACGACTCTCTTTTTATCCTCAGCCGCGATCCCACCGCAAGAAAGCCAACAGATGCGAACAAACAGAGCCAGACAAAAAAAAAAGGCCCGAAATACTAACAATACTCCCTCCCCCCGTGCTTCTCTTTCTCTTTCTCTTTCTCCCTCCCCTTTTCCCATCAATAACCTCATCTCTCTTCCAGAAAAGGGGGGAAGGGGGGGGGATTCACCTCTCTCATGAAATCCCATCCCCCCACCTCGTCCACACCTCTATTATAATGAATATGATATATCTCTCTCCTCAGCTCTTACATACTACTACATACATACATACATATGTGTACATACCTACATTCGAAGCCAGCCAAAGAAGAAGAGGCAAACTACTCTACCCCTACTCTACCTACCTACCTAGGTACATAACCTAGTACTGATGGGGTTCATTGGTCGATAGGTCGGCGTCCCGGATAGAACATGTCACATTCATGACCTGCATTTCACACGCCCCCCCCCCCCCTTTTCCCTCCTCCTCCTCTTCCTCCATCCCCCCCCCCATCCATCCATCCAACTCCTCCTTTCCAACCCCCGGTCTCTAAAGCGAGCGCTGAGAAAAATCCTAACCTCATATATCCGTACCTAGGTAGGTAGTATATCCGGATACAGATGAACATGTACATACCTGCATACACACACCTTCCAGGCTTCCAGTATGCCTGCTTCGCCTGCTCTCTCGCTTGCTTTCCCATGCTCACCAACACGTGAGCTTCAGCGGGTAAAAGACCTTTTACCTCTTACCCTTTTTCCCTTTGCCCCTCCCATCCTCTCCTCTCTCGCCACTTTTCATCCCCACGCTCCCTCACCCTCTGAATATCTCTCACAGTCACATCTCTCTCTCATCTCTCTCCTCTCATACAACAGTCAAACAAGTCCACGATAGTCAGTGACGAAGACGAAGACGACGATAACCAACCGAAGACGATAAAATCAACAACGACAAAAAGACATAACAAAACGACACCGACGTCAACGGCTGATTTTTTTTTCCCGCCCATCCCACCGCGGAGGGATCATGCACCCTTCGCTTCTCCGTCGGCTAACGCTCTCCCTTCCCACTTGCTCGCATGTACAGCTCGGCAAGCCGACATAATTAATCCTTGTGCACCATCAAAATCCCCACGAGACGGTCGTGCCGTTTACCGGCTCAAAGCCTTTCCCCCCCCATCGTCATCTTACTCCTCCTCATTCCCCATCTTTTCATTCGGTAAGATTATCTGCACTTATTTTCTTTCTCTTCCTCTCATCTGTTACCTACCCGTACCTACTTTACACCTCCCAACCTGTTGCCTGACCCCCTAACCCCCTATTCCTTTACATCCACACCCTCCTTACCGCCCCTTTTGCCCCCCCCTCCCCCGGCATCGAGACCACGGGTCTTTGTCTGACAGATTTCAGATCCCCTCAACCGAGCCTGCTTACTAGGTTGGTAATCATTGGTGACGAAGAACAAGTTGGTGGCTCGCTTCACTTTCTCTCCTATCGTCCCGGCCGGGGATGAGGAGGAGGAGGAGAAGGAGGAACAAGACCTCGGGTAGTAAAAAGGAGCTGCTTACGCCGCATCTCCTCCATTCGCTACCCTCCCCTCTCATCCTCCCTCAAGCACACAACTCCCTCTCATCAAACCCATCTTCTCTCTTGTCTCCTGCAGGAAATGGGTTCCCGCGCTGTGACGTCGCCGTACGTCGGCAGAGTTCTTGACATTGGAGGTAGCGAAATGCACGAGCAAGTCAATGATAGGTTGCGCCGAGTCCTGACTGCCGTTTATTCGCCGCAAGTCAAGCCGACTCTCCCGGACGAGCTGCTGTACGATGACGTGGGGTTGCCGATCTGGAATGAGATCATCTTCACCCCCGAGTTCTATCAGACACACGACGAGATGGCGCTGCTCGACGCTCACGGGGCAGACATCGTCTCTCGGCTGCAGCCTGGCGTTACCCTCATCGACCTGGGAGCCGGGTGAGTTTTTTCGTTCGCCTCTGATAGTCGAGACACCGATACTGACGACGATGACGTGAATCGTTAGTGACACGCGCAAAGTCGAGCGGCTCCTAACCGCGTTCGAAAAGGCCCAATTGCCCGCCAAGTACTTAGCTCTCGACATCTCCCGAGCCTCATTAGAGCAGAATGTCGCATACCTACAACGTCACCATTCGTCACAACGGTCTGTCGTCGACTGCGCCGGGCTCTGGGGGTCTTTCAGGAATGGTAAAGATTATGTGAAGGGCATTGACACTCCCAGGCTCTTCCTGTCTCTGGGGTCCGTTCTCTGCAACGACCCGTGGGTCGAAGCTTTAAACCATCTCAAGTTCTGGGTCGAGGTCATGCAGCCTGACGATCTTCTCTTGATTGGCATGGATGCTCACACCTGTCCCGTCGACAAGGAGAAGATTTGGGCAGCATATCATTCTCGAGATGATCTGTACCGCCGCTTCTTCCTCAATGGCTTCACACACGCCAACAGGCTTGTCGGCGAGGAATGGTTCCGTGAGGAGGACTGGACATTCCAAGCGCAGCTTGAGGTCCATCCCACGACAAGGCATCGGTTCTTCTTTCGTGCCAACCGGGATATCAAACTCGGTCGACTCGGCCGCATCATCCCAAAGGGCCAGGAGCTCGACTGGTTCGACTCCCACAAGTATAGCGAGGAGAATGTCCACCTCATGTGCTCCAAGGCGGGACTTACCGTTCTCGAGGTTTGGCAAGCGCCAAACTCGCAATTTCGTAAGTCAATGGTTCCCTTTTCTTCTCTCATCAACCCCCGAACATCTTTGAAGAAGCAGTTACTGATTCACATCGACACAGGCCAGTATCTGCTCAAGATCAAGGACAGGGACCAGACGGAGGATGCAGACAGTGCCGTGGCGGGAGTTTGTTGAGAAAACATCGAAGCCGGGCCAATTTTCTTCTGTTTCTGGGCACGGCATAATCTCTAATGGTCGGCAGGTGTTGAATAGAAAAGGCGTCGGTAGGGTGACTGGAGCAAGGCGGAAAGACTGCCATCGTTGGCCGTGTATAGACTCGCCTCCTCGAGAACAAAAAAAAAAGGCTCATGTGAGGCATAATACTTCGTCCTCCCTCCTGTCTACTTCGTGAACGACCTGTTCCCACCACGGGCACCGAAGCCCAATGGGCTCCAACGGCGTTTCCGTGGGTAGAGGGGGCGGCACGAAGACGTCGATCCATTGCCACATGCGCTGTAACGCTTCGTAGAGAGGTGGTACGCTCTGAAGCAACGCTAGGTGGTCAGCAAGATGTTGACCGTGCATTCCTCGACGTTCGTCCACTTACACTCCTGACCGGTGTCGACACCACCTCGTCGAACCATGTCTTTGAGACGTTCCGCAGTTCCGGATCGATCGATAATAAGCCGAGGAGGAAAACAGGGAAGAGAGGTGCTTGAGCGGTGAAATGGTACCCTGAAGTCGGCATAATCTGAATGCATCGAGCCAGGTCGGACAGACTTGCTAGAACAGCTGGATGATTTCGAGGGAGCCTGTAGTCAAGACTTGCGTAAGACGATGTAACCTCACACAGTAAAACTCGGGCGAAGCTTTACCTCCAAACTCGGCACTGCAGGTAGATGATGGCCGCTAACCTCCAGGCCTCGGCCGTCACATCCGTCATGTCGGCAGAGGAGCTGACAACATAGTCGACGGGTACAGACCGCGCCCACTCCGTGACCGACAGCCCGACCTTTGCAGCCTCCCCTTTCTTGGACTCACTGCTCCACTGCCGCATTTGCAACAGCTCGGCATGTAGATACTGCGAAGTCGTCGGCACCACCACGCTCATGGGATCCTGCTGGAGACGAGCAGCGCAGTAGGTGATCTGACTGAAGATGTGCAGCAATTTTTTCGAAAACCCGCACCCGCCATGGATCTGATACATGTCTCTCTCGGTGCCGTACAGAAGCCAGCCGAAGCGCGATGTTTCGTACTCGGGATCAAATGTCTCGGCGGGAGGCAGTTTCATCATTGGTTGCGCCAGTATCATGGCTCTGCCTACGATGACCGACTGAGAGACGCGGAGAGACGATAGCTGAGCATTTGTTGGGTTCCAGAAACGTGAGCCCTGGTCAGTCGCTTGAAGGAATAGCTCGCTCTGTTTGAAACCGGCGAGCCATCGAGGATCATAAGGTTTCTGAAGTCGACGCTCGGTGAGGACAATCTGCGTTGCGGAAACTCGTGTCAACCATGTCTTGAAGATACATACTCCCACAACCAAACGATAAGAGGGTGAGACAAGAAAACGGGAGAGACCAACATCTTGCATCGAAAGAAGAACAGCTATCGTGATGAGCTCATTGGCTAGAGCTTCGTTTCGCATTGTCGACGGATCGTTCAGGAGGCGACTCAGCCGCAACTCGGCTTCGAAAAACCTTTCATTGACCCTCTTGCGAACGCTATCGATGGGCTTATAGTCGTATATGTAGATACCGGCCAGGCTTTGAATTGCCGCCAACACACCTTCGCTCTTGTGCATTTGTGCGAAGTCCTTGAGCCATAGGTTGGTATCAGCCAAGACACTCCTTCCGGGACACCAGTTTCTTATATCTGTCGCTACCCGTTAGAATCTGCGACACTGGGTTCTCACAAAGCTTGGATGATATGGAAAGGGACTGACGTACAAAATGTAAAGAGTTTCCTGTCTGTTTGATCCATGTAGGCCTCCAAGCCGAACAACTGAGGCACCTTGCGCGGTGCTCCCATCAAAGTGACCTCGCAGGAGTTATCCGTTCTCACAGTCGGACTTGTCGGAGCCGCATCGAGCATCTCGAAGCCACACGATACGGCCGGTCCAGATAGATAGGCAGAAAAGTCGACGTTGGGATCCAACTCGGGAGACAACGCCAATGTAACCGTCGACGACACTGAAGGCTGACGAAAGGGTACCAAAGACGAAGTAGGCGAATCATCCTCAACAGCTCTGACAGACAGCTCCGTCGCTTGCGGCGATTGAGAAACGGAAGACCCCGCCGCTAAAGATTCGCGACGTGATGGCGTGTCCGATGCAAAGTTGACCTTGATATAGCCATTGATCTTGCCGTTAAGGGGACGGAAGTAGCGTCGATGACAAGCGTTTCCAAAACTACCCACGCAGTCCTTGAAGGGACTTACGAGCGTAGAGTTGAATAGGGTTTGCTGATCCACGACGCCAAACTCGCCCGGCGGCTGCGACGGCTGCGGCGGCGGCGGCGGTAAAGGATAGCGAGCCCTCTTGGACAGATGCGACGGTGGGGGACGATGCGGGCTCGTAGGCGAGGAGCTGCTGAATTCCGGGGGTGAAAACGCTGCAGGACTTGTTGTCAGTTCAAGACGGCGACTAATATTCATGACGCGAGAAGCGCCGGGTGGAGAATGGCGTGGCCGGTTACCGGTGCTACTGGCACAGGAACAGCAGGTGGTGGTATGATCATGTCAAGTTCGGCTTCACAGGATGCAGCCGCCATGGCAGGTTATGTCTCACCGGCTGGGGAGGAGGGGGAAAGCCGTGGGATGGTAGCAAGGGGGAAGGGGGCTTCCGTTGAAGAGAATGATGAATCCCACTGAGGTAGGTAGGCTTACAGTCTAGAACGACTGGCACTAGGGGAAAGCCAGATCAAGGAAAACCAGGGAAGAGAGAAAAGGAACGACAGAAAGAACCATGATCAAAGCGGTGAGTATGTGCCGTTACGCGAACAAAGGAGCTTCACCGGGATAGACCAAGAATACGGGGACATGATGGTAGGATGACGGGATATGGGGGGACGAGGAAGAGGGCAAGGGTGGGTTGAAGCGAATGGTAGATGACGTAGGTGACAGGTCATGAAAGAGAGAGAGGATGAAAAAAAAAAAGAGGCTGCTGACGATGAAGGCACCGCCAATAGTGTGGACGGCGCTAGAGAGAAGAAGGGGGGGAAGGGAAGGACGTGGGGGTTGTTTAAAAGGGGGAAAGGGTTCCGGCCAGATGATGGCTACGAGAGGAGAGGAAGAAGAAACAAAGAATACGAAGCACGCAACACTTTTTCTTACCTGACGAGGCTGATTGCGTAGGCGAAGATTGTGGGACGGTTCCAACGAGATCTGACGGCTGAAGAGCGACCAGCATCGGCGGCGGCGGCGGATGAGGACGAGACGACGATTGAGGGAAGTTCCAGGGTTCGAGAACATTGGCGGGCCACGGATAATGATGGTGGTGATGATGCATTGACACAAGATTTGGTTCTTGACGAGGTAGCTGAGCTTGCACCTGCAGAGGTGGCAGATCTTGGTTCCGTGGAATAGAAGCAGTAGCAGCACCAGCAGCAGCAGGTGGAGGACGAGGTGGTGGAGGTGGTGGGAAAGCAGAAAGCGATGCTGCCGCCGCCGCCGCCGCCGACGCCGCTGCTGTTGGTCGCGTCTGCGGAGACGGTGGAACCAGTGAAGATGATGATGATAATAATGACGATGATGATGAGATCGCAAGAGATTGAAGAGGCATTGGTCGAGAGCTTGCTTGTCCAAGAGGCTCTGGCTCTGCCTTGCCGTCGTCCAGCCAAGGACCGGCTACGGCCCGTCCCTCCCGAACCCCAGATCGTGGGTCCTCGACCTTGACGCGTTTGACGGCACGTTGGTTCTGTTCTTCATCCAGGCACGAGCCGTCCATCTGCTCGATCTGGTCATCCACAGCGTCACCCATGTGCATCGGCAGAGGGCCCTGGGGGTGGCCCCTCCCCTCCCCTCCCCCGGCTTCTTTCCCTTCTTTCCCACCCCCCCCTGCGCTCTCTCGTTCTTTCCCTTTCCTCCCCCCCACTCTCAGCCACACACCCCTGAACGGCAAATCGCCGGGGATGGGTTGGGCGGGGAGGAAAACGGGGGAGGAGAAAAAAAAGGTCTTCCCTCCCTCTCTCTCGCCCGCCGTCTGCCGAACACCGGGAAGAGAGAAGGAAAAGCGATAGGCACGACCTTTTGTCTTCTCCGCCCGGAAACGGCTACCCGTGTATCCTTGGACTGCCTTGAACGGTTGCCCCCGTAGAGGCACGGGAAGACGGAGCGGCGCGGCGGCTGCGGGCCGAACAATCACAGAGCCATCCGCCCTGTAGACTTTGGTGTGTGCGGATAACAAACGATGACAGCCTTTTTCTTATCAGCCTTCCCGAAACACGCAAAACGACAGAGATACGGGATTATCGAGGGTAGCAAAGACTCTACGTACCTCGTATGAGTGTCTCGCGTTTTGGCACCCGAGATGACGGTACGGTCGGTACCTGATACTGAAGCGGCTGAAAGGTTGGTCTTCATGAACCCGCCCGCGCCCTGTGTTAGATGGTAGTAGGTGTAGGCATGCAGGTAAAAACGGTTCTATGTACGGATAGTACCGTGGAAACGGCCCCCTTCCACCCCGGACGACGTGAGCGAGAAAAGAGGAAAGATGAGAGAAGAAAAGGTGGAGTGGAAAGCAGATAGACTGAGAGAGGAGAGAGAGAGGAGAGAGAAGAAGATTCCAACAGGTTTGTCGAGCGAAAAAGGTAAAGCTGGCCGGTGAGATTTCAATGAGGAAACAACAAAAGAGACGGGAGACAACAAAGCACACAAACAGGCCAGGCCAGGGTGTGTGATCTGGAAGAGAGAGGCAAAGGAAAAAAAAAAGGGGGGGGGTGAGGCGGGGGCTGGTGGGGGGTTCAGAGAAAAGGGGGGAGGGAGGAAACGGGGGGAGGTAAGAAGGAAGAGAGAGTTGGGTGTTGGCCCAGGCGGGTAGAAATAGACAGACAGTCGAGCGACGGTACGTCTGCGCGATGTGGTAATAGGGCCAAGTAATCCCAATGGCTGACCCGAAAATCAGCGGGAGAGCTTGATGTTATCACCCAATCCGAGTGTGGATGCTTTGCCAGTGGACATTTGCTCCTTTTGCCTGCTCCCCCCCTCCCCTCTTCCTCTTCCTCTTGCTCTTTCTCCTCCCCCTCTCTTCCTCCTCTTCCTCTGCTGCTGGCTGGGCCCCCCTCCTCGCCACTCAGCCATTTTCTTTTCGCAAGGCGAGACAGCAGAGGAACCCTCTCGTCCTATCCTCCGCCTCCTCTATCCTAGTATGTACGGATACGTCAGGTAAGGTAAGGTAGCAGACAAGAGCGCCAAGCATATCCGTAAACAAGCACACTCGAACGGGGATAGAGATGTGTGAGACAGGAAGAGATGGGAGTCAGAGGAGAAAAGGTATGGGGGGAAAGGGGAAGGGGAGAAAGGAGGACGGCGCGTGCAACGAAGGAAAAAAGAAGAAATTGTATAAACAAGGGCTTGGATAACATCCTCAGCTGACCACAATCTTGACCAGGAGATGGCAGTCCGGGTCTACCTATCCGTAGTGGTGGACGTCCTACGGAGTGCTACGGAGTGCTACGGAGTGCTACGGAGTGCCACGGAGCAAGGTGCTGAACAGATCGACGGACGTATGTACGAACGAAGATCCGCCACTGAGCGGCAAAACTCGAAACCGCCTTGTGCCGTTACATGGCGACTATCCCTGCTCACCACCTCGCTTCCTAGCTGCCTGCCTACATCACACCTTACAGAACTACCTACCGACTAGGCATTGACCGCCGGGGCAGACTCTCCAGATGGTAGGTACGTGCATTCGTACACACACTCACGGATACTCCGTACAGTCTAAGGATATCCGTACAGAAGCATGGAAGCTCGTACTCGGCTGCGGATGCATTTTTCCTGACCAAGGCACTCGACCGCACATGTGCGTACAAGTATGAAGATGGATGCGTACGGATACAGGATGACAGTTCAGCCTCTTCCTACTTCTACTTCTTCTTCTCCTCCTACTTCACCCCGGCATCAAAGGGGTTACGCCCCTTCTTCAACAAGCCTTCTTCGGGCGCCACGACAGGAGCGGCAGCAATCAACGCCACGTCAGTGAAAGAAGAGAAGAAAAAGAAGACCACAGCAGCTGTCGTGCCATATCCGCATGTACGGAGGATATGTATGGATAGTATCCGTACGGTAGACGCCTGCCTGGCTGACTGACTGACTGACTGACTGACTGACCGGACCGGACCGACCGCAGCCCGCAGCCCTCCTTCTCTCTAAGCCAACCCACCACCCCCTTTTACCCCTGCTAGCCTTGTTCTCTCTTCTCTCACCACCTTTCTTGTCACTTCCCCTTGTTCACAGAGGATGGAGGTTTGAGGGCCAGACCCAGACCAGTTACGCAGAGCTGTCAGTTTCATGCCGATTCCTCATTCCCACTCTCAGAAAAAAAAAACGAGACCTCGTGTTCCTTTTTGTCTTGTTTGTCAAAGTGAGTAAGTGAACAGAAAGACGTAGAGAGAGAGAGAGAGAGAGAGAGAGAGATAGAGAGGCAGAGGGGAAAAGGATCTTCTGAGCTGGTTTTTTTTTTTTTTTTCAAAATTCTCTCTCCTCTCGACGTTGCTTGATCCGTAGCATCGAACCATCTTCCCCTTCACTTCGATTTCTATGTAAAGAGACGGCTTTCCATCCGGCTCACAGACGGGGAGCAAACAAAAAACAAGGAGATATAACAAGAGAAATAATCAACAAGGCGAGCTTCGTAGCTTCTTCTTTTTTTTTTTCCCTCCCCTCCTTCATCGTCTTGGACATCTTTCCTGCATCCCGTCTTTCAAATCATCTGTTTTCTTTCTTTCGAATGGCCTGATTTTTCAATCCCGTTTCCTTTCCCTCCCCCCCATCTCCATCTCCCATCTCCATCTATCACCGGAGATAAAAAAGAAAAAAAAAAGAAAGGATTACACAGCTTCAGGTGGAAAAGAAAAAGTCCATCCATTCCCTCTTCCCCCCCCCTCCCCCGCGCACCTCCTATTCCTCAATTCCCGCTGCCATACCCTACCTACCTTATCATCGTCCGACGTTTGATATATTTGTTTCTCTTGGCCTTCTTTTTTTTTCCGTTGGTCTTTTCCGGAGGAGCGAACCGGCGTTTGCCGCAACACACCCGTCGGGCCGCTTCGTTCTGGCCTCTTTGCATCGTCGACTTACTTCACCTTGGGGGAAAGTCGCAGACGAGAAAGGTTACGGAGCACGAAAGGGAAAGCCAGCAGCAAGAAGTCGGGCACTGTAATCAATACAGTGCGTTTCGCTGGCATCCCGTTTCTTCATCAGAGACGGCCGAAGAAGAAAAAAAGAAAAGCAGACGAAGGAAATAGGGTGGTTTTTTTTTTCCTTCTCCCCCTTACGAGAAAGGGGCGGGCCCTAAAATAGGCCACCGAGAAAAATAAGGGGTGGAGGGGTTGGCGCGAGCCAGGCGGAGATCAAGACAGTGGGTGTCAGTGGGACAGAGAGAGAGAGGAAGAGAGAGAGAGAGGGAGGGTGGGGGAAGATAGGTGGGAGGACCGAGAGAGAAGAAACAGAAGAAGCAGAAGAACACCGACGGGGAAAAAAGGAAAATATTCTCTCTCTTCCAAAGGAACGAAATAATAACGCTGCGTCACTGGTCGACGGCTCCCGGCGGTGGAGGAGGAGGAGGAGGTGGTGGTGAAGGTGGAGGAGCTGGTGGCGGTCGACGCATTGTCACTGTCAGACGACTGCTACGACTACGACGACGACGACGACGAATACCGACAGTCACGACCACGACCACGACCACGACGACTACGCCTATTGTCCGTCGCCGCTTACTGCTAGCCCGATCGCGCCACCAACACCACTACCGCCACCGAAGAAGAAGACGAAGACGGGTCGGACCGCTTCCGCCCCACCGCCGCGCCGGCCCGTCCGTGGATCCCGCCCCGCCGGCCCGGCTCGCCTCCTCCTCCTCCTCCTCCTCCCCTCTGCGAACCAAGACGGCCGGTGGAGGTGGTGGTGGTGGTGGCGGCGGCGGCGGGCTGGTCTCACCGTCATCATCGTCACCTGCTCTTCCTTCTCATCCTGCCACTACGGATACTCGTCCTGGATTTGCTGCTGCTGCTGCCGCTGCTCCTCCACCGCCACCGCCACTACTGCTACCTCCACCACCATCAGTACTACCACCACTACAGATACATCCACCAACATCATCGAAACCACTCTTCTCGGTAGCAATGTCTCCGCCTCTTCCGCCCCCTCCACCTCCACCTCCACAACCACAACCACCACCACCACCACCCCCTCCTCAACAATCACATCCTCCTTTACCACCACCTCCTCCTCCTCATCCTCCTCTCCCTCCCGTCTTCGAATCCGGACTCATCAACGCGTCCTCCCCTCTCCTCGACCAGCTCGTCCGCCGACACCTCGAGCGCGCCTCCGCCGCTCACCAAGCCGAGATGACGATGATGGATTCCCGCACGCCGCGCTCGGGCGACTTCCTCCTCAACGACATGGGCGATTATTTCTGTCGAACCGCCTCCCTCTGGGCCTCCCTCACCGATAGCCTCCTCGATAGACATCTCCTGGAGGAAGCCACCGTCCGGGCGCACGAGCGCTCCCGCACCGACACCGGCATGTCCGATCTGACAAACGTGGCTCGGGTAGATGTTGACATCTCCCGTCTTCGGTATGAAGCCGTTTTTTTTTATATGTCCCCCTTGTCTTTCGTTCGCGCCAGCCACATCTTCTACTTGACCCCTGAATATCCCCCCCCTCCGCTACCCATCAACCCCTTAATCCCACCTCACGCTTACCTTTCGTTCTTTTTTTTTTCTTTCCCCCTTCTTTATTCCCCCCGTGACGCATTTCAGGGGAAGGGGAAAAAAGTGCCATAATAATGATACGTTTAAACAAAACAACAAAAAGTAAAATCAGGGACATGAGCCTCGACTTCTCCCATCAAGTCCGCTCCACGTGGCGTCCGATGACGAGTTCCTCCTCGCCAGGCCTGCCGCTCACCTCGTCCATCTCACCGTTCTGTGACGCCACCATGTCCAACAAGTCCATGTCGGTATCCAGCGACGGAGATCAGCGGTCATTCAAAACACGAAAGCTACTTCCGGATAGCCACGTACTACAACAGCAACAGCAACAACAACAACAGCTGCACGCCGCCGCCGCCTCTGCCGTGGCCGATGTCAATCATCGATCTGACGATTCGGATGAAACCGACGACGATTTATTTCCGGATAATGACATGGACGCCCTGCGGACAAGGGGCAAGGGGACATATTCTTGTCCCAAAGCACTTCGCTGCACGAAGGGTGGCGTCGACAAGGATGGTAATCTGATCATCTTCGACCGCAACTCGTCATTTGCGTACGTAAAGCAGCATCAACCTTTTGATTTTTCTTTCTTTCTTTCCTTGTAGGGCGAAGGGGAAGAACGAAAGCAAAGAAAAAACCTGTCCGCTGACCATTTCTATCACAAACAAAAAATCTAAATCAACTCCCTAAAAAATCTATATATATATATACTATATATATACAGTCAACACTGTAACAAGCATCGCAAACCATGGCGGTGTGACATACCGGGATGCCCCAACCCGCCCAAGAAGCGGAGATTTGCTCGCCGGGATGGACTGGAACGTCACAAGACGACGGTCAAGCACTACGTCGGGACATGACGAAGAGGGAAACAAAAACAATGACGTGGAATTCTCAAAGATGGGACGCAAACAAAGGGGTTTTTGCGAAATGGGGGTTGAAGGGAAGAGGCGGGGGGGGGGGGGGGGGGGGGGGGGGGGGGGGGGGGCGGCGGGGCGGGGGGGGGGGGGGGGGGGGCGGGTCGTTCAGGGGGGGGGGGGGGGGGGAACAAGCACACACGCCAAAAGGGGGGGGGGGGGCAGGAATGCGCCCAGCCACACCC